>OU426861.1:5273630-5338630 GCA_911387685.1 Dolichovespula media | reverse complement strand
AAGAGAAAATTTTTAATAGACAAAAAGGAAAGGTCTTTCGTTATTTCTTTGCGAGTTAGAATTTATCGATGAACGTTATTGATGATTACTTAAAATATACCGCAAAAATTTATCATAACATGTCAGTACTTAACGTAAGCGATCGATATTATATCGATTAATACGGATACTGTCGAATAATTCGATGAAAATATTCGCAATAATGATAATAATTAACCTAAACGCAATCAAAATTCGACCCTGTAAACTTAATTATTTATACTGATCGCTCGTAATACGTACTGATATTTTATTTGACGGATACTGATCAAGATATTCATATACGCTGACCATTTTGTTTCAAGAAATAATCGGAAATAATTAAAAAAAAAAAAAAAAAAGAAAAAGAAAAATGATTGATCAGATAAATATGGAAGTGATAAAACAAAAAATAATAATAATAACTTTCACCTCGAGTATATTTACTATTTTTCTAACACGTATGCGTATAATTATTACCTTAGTTTTATTTTATTTTATTTTTTTTTTCCATCCGTTTTACAATATCGCATATATTTTATTATAACGTAAGAATGCATGCTAATAAGATAATCAATGAATAAATCTACCATTTTCAATCAAAGAAGTATCTTACTTATTCAATAGTGATCCAGTTGATATGAACCATAATAATAAAAAAAAAAGAGATATATGTATATAGATTTATATATTTTGTTTCAGTTTTGTCGGTTCTCTTCGATCGTCGTCGTCGTCATCGTCCTCAATTAAAGTATTATATAATATATATTTTTATTTCTCTTATCAACTACGCGACGCGGTAAAATAAAAATGTATTCTTTGTATCGAGGAAACACAACGACGTCATTGATAATTCCGAAAAAAGTGTGACCTTTGGAGAGATACATTCTCGCCGGATATCGGTCCTTTGATACCATGCAAAAAAAAAATAATATATATATAAATAAATAATATATAAATATATATATATATTTTTTTTATCGAAAATATATATATATTCTTTTTTATTAAAAATATATATATATATATATATATATAATTTGATCATAATAAGCCGAAGAGATATTTAGGTGGCTTTACTTGTAAGGACCACCCTGTATATACACATAGGTAAATGTTATATCGCACATATACCAATACACACACATACACATATGTATATGTATATATTATGAAGCATAATTTATATCGAAGCCATAATCGTTATTTGGTTAAAGGCATTCGTTACGTGAGTCCCGTATGCGTTGGACATTCGCGAGAATTGAACACTTTCACGCGCGAATGCCGAGGCTTAGTAAATATCATGGCCATATATTCCTCTATTCGCTCTTCTCCCGTTCGATCCGATCCAATCCGATCCGATACGACGGAACAGATAGAAGGAATTTTTTTTTTTTTTTGGTTTTTTTTCGTAGATTAGCGACACTCGTACACCATCCCTCGTCGGTCGCAATATCGGCAACTTATACGAGCAACGAACGACTGCGATGATACTCGTCTTCTCAATAACCATGGGGGATAGGTAATATTTGCGATGGAATAAGTGAAAGAGAGAAAGAGTGGGAGAGAGATACGGATAGATCGTACGTATATGACGTTTATATGTGTATGTGTGTGTGTATATATATATATATATATATGTGTACATATAAATTTGTGGACCTCCATGATACTCGTTTGAAATCGATCTCGCCTCTCGTGCATTCTCTCTGAATCGATTGCCCTTTATTAGAACGGATCCATCGGTTTAGTAATATACACGACGCATAAACCATCATGTGGTTACGACCTTGACGAATCGAACGATTTATCAAAGTTTATATTTGACGTGTTCCGACGTTTGCGTTCCGAGGTTCGCGTATCCAAACGGTATAATCGGACGCTAATGGCATTATTTGATCTAGACGTTAGGCGTCAAGCTTCGCGAATAGATTAATAAGAGATCTTTACATTCGAACGAAAAATCGATTGTACGTAGAGAAATAAAAAAATGTTTGTGCCTCGGGATATAAGCGAAGATATACGTCGTTGAATTGGCGCGTTCGAATTGATCGCGTAGAATTCGATTGTCACAGGAATATCGTGGGTCGATCGTAATTTTTGTTTAGACGAGCGAAAGGATTAAATGAAGTTTTTTTTATTTTTTTCGATATCAATGTATAAATATAATATGTTAGAGGAGTTGAAGAGATTCGTGAGATTTAAGAATATCGTCGTGGTATTGTCATTTATCCGAGTTCACGTCGTGCCGGCATCGAAAGTGAAAGCCGGAAATACGAAAAATTCAGGCGCGTTATCCGCGCAAGTTAAAACGAGAAAGTAAGTAACGAGAGGATCGAAACAAAAAAAATATCGGATAGTTTGATAAGTCGTTCGAAAAAAAAAAAAAAAATTTCAATTCGGCCGATAGAAAGTCTCATTGTACGATCGTAACGAGCAACGATTATTCGATTATCGTTAGATCGGACTAATCGATAATCGTATGTATCTTGAATCGACGGTTCGATAACGAGCAAGAAAAACGTACTACGCTGAAATTAAAATCGTTATCGTAACAAAACATAACAAAACAAAAAAAAAAAGAAGGAAAAAAAAAATTAAGAAATCAAAAACCCAAGATAAGATTGACAATACATCCATAAGAATTAATAAACAATAAACAATAGATAATAAATATACCGTGTGATTTTATACAAGGTGTAGTCGAATGTAACCGATTTAATCCTCAGATATAAATTATTCCCTTTTCCGAGAAACTTTAATTCGCCTCGTAAATTAATGATCAGACTTGCGATTGTTCGCGATCTGAAGGATAAAGGAAGAAAAAAAAAAGTACTGGAAATAAAAAGAAAAAAAAAAAGATCCAGAGTCTGAAGGAATGGGGGGGGGGAAAGAAGAATTTCTTCCTCTTTTCAATCGCCCGGGAACTTTCGAATGGTCTTCGATAATGCGTTAGAAAGAATGATAGAAAATACTAAATCGAATTATGGTACTAAATGGCGAAAGAAAAAAAAATAAAATAAAACATATATATATATATATATATATATATATATATATATATATATATATATATATACATATATATATATGACGTGCAACGTGTTCATTTTGTCTGTTCCTCTCCCTCCCCACTCACCCTCCCACCCGCCAACCCCATGGTGACCATCGTCGCGTAAACAGAAGGAAATCTTAGTGACGGTCATCGGTGAATGTATATAAGGAAGGATGTTATATCTACATATATTGTCATGAATGTGTTAAAGGAAGGACGTTGGAAATGATATCGTTATTTTAAAGTTATCGATCCATGTTATATATAGTTTGCGAATATAAACCGGCCGGTGATGTGAGTGTACGATGAGACATATACCCGGTGTCTCGGAACGAGCAAGGAACATTTATATTTTTGGTTATCGCCTGCTTTGGCATATTATTTCAAGAGATAAAAAGAAAAAAAATTAAAAAGAAGGACAAACAAATAAAACGAAATTCGTGCGAACGCAACGTCACATAAATATATTTCACTTTATTTTGGGGGGGGAGGGGAGGGGGAGGGTTATGGCACGGCGCTTTCGTCTCTTTTCTTCTTTTTTTAACGAATAATTCTATTCGTCGTACCAATGAAACTCGATAATATATAATTTGTTGAATTCGATTTCGCTGTAATTAAAAAAAAAAAAAAAAAAGAAAAAAAAAGGAAAAAACACGAAGAAAGAAAAAAGAAACAGGGCAAAGATAAGTCAAGTGGGAGACATCATGTTTTCGTTAATGATAAACGGACGGTGTTTTTTTGTTGAAAAAAAAAAAAAAAGTAAGAAAGAAAATCAAATTGCGTTATACCTCCAGAGGAAAAAAGAAAAGAAAAGAAGAATATAAACGAAGTCAACCCAAGACAATTTTTATGTCTACATGAATGTTTTTTTGTTGTTTGTCTCTTGTTTATTGTTTATTGTTCCGACGTTCTGTAAAATCCCCCCCCCCCCCCCCCCCACCTTTCCTCCTAAAATGCATCACCCAATTTGTTCTGGGACACCCTGTAAGTGTATCATGGATTCCAGTTCGTTGAGGTATTCACATCAAAGATGGGGTCGTCTCTTTCCTTCGTTCCTTTCAGCTAGCTAGGTTTCTTCTTCTTCTTCTTCTTATTCTTATTCTTATTCTTCTTCTTCTTCTTCTTATTCTTATTCTTATTCTTCTTCTTCTTCTTCCTACTCCTCCTCTTAGTCTTATTCTTATTCGTCTTCTTCGTCTTTCAATGACTCAAGTCCACTGACCGAGACTCAAATGCCGTACTGTAAAATTGAACCAGAAAAAAAAAAGAACTATCTTTGCCTTGTAAAACTCACCACACTTCCGCGCTTAGCAATGATGGCTACGCCGCGTGACTTCTTCGGGATCGGGATCGGGATCGGGATCGGAATCGGGATCGGTAAAACGGAGACAGAGAGAAAATTATTCACCATGAGAAAAAGAGTGAAAACACTGTTTGCTGGTGCTTCAACACAACAATGAAGACACCGAGCGTATCGAAATTCCACTTTTACACGATCACAATGGGCCTCTGTCTTGTCTCGTTTCTTTTTTTTTTTTATCTGTTCTCTTTTCTTTCCTTTTTTTTCCTTTTTCGTTTCGCTTTTCTTTCCTTTTTTTTTCTTTTCTTTCTTTCTTTCTCGCAAAGGGACTTCGAGAGTTCGAGCTTTCGATCCTTTCAATCACATTGCTTTATACCGTATGCGCATGCGCGCCCTTAAATACACTTTCGAAATTCGCGCGTTTCACTTTCAACGATATGAGGTTAGATCGACGACGAACGTCGAAAGGATATATTTTTAAATATTAAAATTAATCGTAATAATATTAACGACAAGATCGTCGTAACTTACACGTTTAATGGCTCATCCATCTCGACGATTATTATTTTTTAAATTCTTCATCGTTTGATTTACGCGATCGTTACATTTCGTGTTATATAGAATAGTTTCGGACGTTAACAAAATGGCGGAAAAATGTCAATCGACGATATACGATAATTTCACGTTCCTCTTTCGGTTCCTTTTTTCTCTCTTTTTCCTTTCCTTTTTCTTTCCTTTGGGTAGCGTCTCGTCGAAAAAAAAGAAGAAGAAGAAAAAAGAAAACATCATTAACCTTTCTTTTCTTTTTAACTAATTAATTAAACAACATTATTGTTTCCAAACGATTCTCAACGTAGTACTTCGACGTATAATTGGCGAAGTGATATTAATTAACGTCCTCCAAATGATAGTAGAAAAAGTAAATTGCAAAAGGAAAATAAAATATAACGCATAGACATTCTCATCGACTTGCGTGATGAGCATAAGCGCATACCCAGTCACTTACGTACGTAGGTGTCATTTAATTTGCCGTTCTCAGCGATGATCTAGCGCCATATTGTTTACGAAACCTCCACCCCCACCCTCACCCCCACCCCTACCCGCGCACCCGTCCGCACCTTCCAAGTTGCCATTGTCGAAGCGCGTTCGTTCATTGCGTTCGCATCCATCTCTAATTGCGCTCTCTCATCATCGTCCTTCCGAGTTATTTTCACGAAAACGAGCACTGCAAGGAAAAAAAAAAAATCTTGCGAGCCTTCTTCGTCGCATAGTAACGACGACGACGTCGATCGTTAGCGACGTCATTAATTTAAATGACAATAAAAAAAAAAAGAAAAAAATATTTATATATGTATATCTATGTATGTATGTATGTATGTATATATATATATATATATATATATATATATATATATATGTATAAAAAAGAAATTGTAATTCAACGCGACAAGTTTAAGTTCAAAAGGAAAAGAACGTCCTTTTAACGAAATTTTTGCAATATTAAATTTATCGTATGACCATTTGAAAGAAACCTTTGACCTTTTAACTCGACACGTCGAATTCAATTCGACGCGAATTCTTTTTTTTTTTTTTTTTTTTTCAAAGATACTCCTTGGTCGAGTCCGACTCGATCATGAATTTTTTTCTCCTCGGATACTCCTATGTCGAGTATTACTAGACGTTAAATTGTCTATCGTAGATACTATATACCAATATATATATGTATTCGAATATCGCACGTGTTATTCGACCATTTTCTTTAGACTGACATTTTATAATAATAATAATAATAATAATTTTTTTCTTTTTTTCATACAAAACTTCATAACTCCATCGGAACGAAGTATGTAAAGTGTCTATACTTGTTTCCAATGAAAAAAAAAAAAAAAAAAAAAAAAGAAAATAAAAGAAAAAAATATATTACTACAAGATACGTAAAAATAAAAAAAGAGAGAGAGAGAGAGAGAGTTTCTTGGTGAAAGAATCAAGAAAAAAGAAACAAAGGAAAAGAGAAGAAGTAACGAACGAACGAACGAACGAACAAACGAACGAACGAACAAATAAATAATAAGTGTAAAGGATTAAATTTTATCACTGTATTGGGTTCGTGTTAGAGGCACGAACACGCGAGCTAAAGGATCGTAATAATAAATCCTTTCTCGATCGCAAAGGATCGGCCATTATTAAGTTGTACGTACGGCTCTCGTGAATGCCAACGCTTTACTAGAGAAAGAGAGAGAGAGAGAGAGAGAGAGAGAGAGAGAAAAAAGAAAAGAAAATGTCGGGAATAATTAAAAGAATCGTCGGCGAGTCCGTGATCTTGAAGTTCTTCAGTTCTTCAGTTCTTCGGTCGTGGGAGCTCTTCGCATAGTTAACGTCGACGGAAAAATGTAATTCGTATGTGTATGAGAGAGAGAGAGAGAGAGAGAAGGAGAAAAAGAAATAGAGATAGATAATGTCTCGAGATATATATACATTACAGAGAACGTAGGAGCGACATAATTAATGATTTCTCCGTAGTAATTAGCGTTTTCACTGATCCTGACTATCGTCTAGTTCCTTGTTAGTGCACTGTACTCCAAATAACGGAACTCAAACGAAAGGATTTTCAAGAGAGAGAGAGAGAGAGAGAGAGAGAGAGAGAGAGAGAGAGAAAGAGAGAGAAAAAAAAAGAGAGAGAGACGGAAAGAATATTTGTCTTGTATTAACACGCTTAGGTGTGACCTTGTATATATTACTTCGATGTCCTTTTCTTTTTTTTTTCTTCATTTCCCAACATATCCTTATTTTTCTAATTCTCATTCTTTCAATTATCAATTTTTCCCGTACCTTTCTTATTTTTTATTTTTTTTTATTTTTTTCTGTTAATTCTCTCATTCTCTCGCCATTACTCTTTCGCTTTTTTTTTTGTTTTCTTTTAATTATTTCTTACTCTTAACATTTATTTTTTACCGATTCACGTTTCGTGGTTTATTCGTCGTTCTCCAGTATCACGTACTCTTCTAATTTGCATTATCCTTTTTTTCTTTTTCTCCTTTCTTTCTTTTTTTTTTTCTTCTTTTTTCTTCTTCATTACCTCTCACACCACAACGTATTTATTATTTTTCTCATTCCTATCACTCTAATCCTTATCATAATTATGTCTTACTTCTTTTGTTATCCTGTCCTTTTTTTGTTATACTGTTAATTCAATCCAATTATGATCTAGCGGATAGGAGATCGTTCGAAATTTATTTAAAGAACCTAATTACTTCTATGTAAGGAGAAAAGGTGTCGCGCCCTGTTTTAAGTACTTACTCTCTCTCGGATAAGAAAATATGTAAAGTAAATCGTACGTAATAATTACTACCTCGTTCGGAAAACTTTAAGGACTCGCGACGTTCCAAGGTATTACGTCTCTACCAGGATGTGAACGACGATGGATCGATCGATCAATCGATCGATCGATCGATCGCTCTTTAAAAAACCTACGTGACACGACATACCGATGGTATACTATTTTAAGAGAGAAAGGTGCTAAAGCGATTAATCGAAATACGTCGTGCGAGAATCGATCTCATAAAAAAAATAAAGTAAAAAAGAAAATAAAATAAAATAAAATAGAATGGAATAAAATAGTATAGAATGAAATAAGGTAGAAGAAGTATAAAAGTTATCCTCTAAGAGGACGGTCGTTCCCATTTCTCTCTTTCTCTCTTTCGATTTCTATAAAAAAAAAAAAAAGAAATAGAAAAAAGAAAAGGAAAAAAGGAAAAGAAAGAAGAAAAAAATTTCTATTCCATTCTAACGATCATATTCCCATATAACCTTCTATTAATAATATTCCACATTAATCCAATCAATTCTCATATCTTCTTCCTATTTCATATCAATGATCTAACAAAAGAGAAATCAAGAAAAAAAAAAAAATATATATATATATGTATATATACGTATATAAATATACATATAATATAAATAATTCATCTCAACATAAAGAAATATTCATAGATACTTTAAATAAAACACAATTGTTTACTTTGTTCATAAATACGTATACTTAATCACTTAAGTGGTCTCACAAAAATATACGTCTAGATAATTAATGCATAATTAATATATACTTAAATGCACACGAACATAAACACGTACGTTCATCTACATACGTACAAGATGGTAGCAAAAGTTTCTACACGATTTAAAAAAAAAAAAAAGATCAATTGAATTTATTTTCAATTAGATTTCTCAACTTAATATTTTCTTTTATTTTTTATCCATTTTTCTTTTTCTCATTTGAAATGCAAAATTACGAACTTCAGTAACATTTGATCTATCTTTTGCAAATAGACGTGCACTCAGGTGCACGTAAAATACATAACGGATGTAACATAAACACGTGCACAGTTCGTTAAGAGAGTTCATTGAGAGTGAACGTTAATTCATTTTCGATAACTATTTCATTCAATGGGACACCCTTTCATACATACACACTTTAATAACGTTTGAACTATCTTTTGCAAATAGACGTGTACTTAAGTACACGTAAAATACATAACGGATGTAACATAAACACGTAAACAGTTCGTTAAGAGAATTCATAGAAAGTGAACGTTAATTCATTTTCGATATAACTATTTCGTTTAATAGGATACTTTTTCATACGTACGTACATACAAAAAACATACATACATACATACATACATACATACATACATATATATATATATATATATATATATATATATATATATATATTAAAATGTTTTGTGATAAAGTATGGGGTAAGACAAAAATAGAGAATCACGATCTACGCGATATACTCGTATTATCCGCTTAGAACTCGTCCCGACGAGTTAACGTACGCCTAACCAACGAACATACGAACCAACGAACATACGAACATACGAACATACGAACATACGAACATAGGAACGACGAAGAAACGACGACGACGAGCCCACAAGAGTATTGTAATAATGTGCGTGCAAAACTTCAGGAAGAGGATATATATTATTCTGGCTATGTTTATCCTATGATTCAGCACCGACCAGAGTCTTGTGCATCGAGTAGGCCGCGACGAAGAAGGAACGTTTCTTCTTTTTCGTAGTCCTTTGCCGCCTTCTTCTCGGTCTCTTTTCACCGTTCCCTTACTTATAGCGATCGCTCTCATCCGTACTCTTATTCGAATCAGTGTTCGTTATGAAGAAAAAAAAAAAAAAAAAGAAAAGAAAAATAGAAGTATCTAATATTATCTGATATTTATCTTTCTCTTCATTTAACATATATCGCTGATTATCGATCAAAATAATTACGAATTCGTCGGTAAGTTGTATATACAAAATTATTGATTTACTTAAGATAGATCTAATGTAAATTAAACAATAAATAAATAAATGAATAAAGAAGAAAAAGGAAAAAATAGAAAGATAGAAATCCGTTCTAGGTTAAAAACGAGGAAAAATATGTATATTAGAAAAAAAAAAATGTATATATATATATATCAAAAAAAAAAAAAAAGAAAAAAAGAGGACAAAATTTGTTCGTACTCGTGGCTCGTTCGTAGCCATCGCTACAAAAATACTTCAGAGTTCGCGAGAAGACGTAAAGAAGAAGTTCCTTGGTGCGTAAGAGAACGTTATCTCTCTCTCTCTCTCTCTCTCTCTCTCTTTCTCATTCTCTCATTCTCTTTCTCGCTCTTTCACGGTACATGCATATACACTAAAGAAGATGATCATGCTCTTCCTTCTACCATCTCAAGCGTCACCTCCTCGTGGCACACGGTCCATGGCTTATATAAAGCACTGTGTAATGGAACGTGTGTCGATGGGTTAGATTAGAACAGACGAAGGAACGTTTATAAATGAGACGTTAGTACGCAATTTTTGCGTGGGGCACCGATCCACATTATTAAATAAAGGGTGGGCGTGTAACTTGTAACGGACATATCGTGGTCCACCATATATTTTATATATATATATATATATGTACATGTATATATTACGAGTACGTATGCACATGTATATATTATGAGTACGTATGCACATGTATATATTATGAGTACGTATGTATAAATATATATATATATATATATATATATATATATATATATATATATATATATACGATCTATGTGATTTGGGATCACTAACTTATGTAAGTATACACGGCCCGTTAACCAAAAACGTGATCGTGATGTGAGAAAAACGTTTATTTAATATCGATCAAGGACATTGCACGAAAATTATCATTCGCATACCTTATACTCGAGTATAAACATCATTACGGCCATTGGTAAATATAATAATATACATTTTATGTGCACACGCTCATGTGTGTAATCGTTCCGTATTAATGGTCACGTTCTATACGATTGAGACTAATTTTTTTGTTGGCAAAAAGAAAGGATAAATAATAAAAAATAAAAAATAGAAAATAAAAATAACATGAAATTCATATATTTGTGTCTATGTGAATGTACGTATATTTGTGTATTTCGGAATCAAAGGTTACTTTGTATCTGATCCGGGTTAACTTCTTCTAAAAAAATAAAAAAATAAATGAAAAGAGATGAAAAGAAAGAAAAACACATAAGACAAAAAATCATGGAATTCATGCATTCCATCTTTTGAATCTGTATCCGTTTTTTTTTTTTTTAATTAAATGTTACATTGAATTAGATTAAGATCAATTTCTTTAAAATAAATAAACAAACATATGGAATTCATGTTAGTCACTATATATATATATATATATTATGTATAATAATAATATAATATCTTGGGTTATTATATATGCACATACCTTTTATAATAAGGTTTGTCTGCAAATCATTATAACATACTTCTTCATAATAATGATATGCATTATACTTTTATTAATTACTATATGCATACTTTAATCGATTATGTAAATAGATCTCATTTACAATATATATGTATATAAGTGTCTTGTAGAATTAAAGGGATATATTGAATCTAATTGAAACAAATTTCTTTCAAAATATGTTTTTAACGAACGTGGAATTTAAATTAATTATTATCTTTATAATCTTCATATTTTACCTATTTTACGATATATATATATATATATATATATATATATATATATATGATGATGATGATGATGATGATGATGATGATGATGATGATGATGATGATATTACATATGTATCATATAATATATGAGACAAATTTTATTAAAGAAAAAAAAAAAAGAAAAACTGCATGAAAAATATCCAATTCATAATAATTAAAATCAAATGTAAAAAAGAAAAACCAAAAAGAAAAAAATAAACATTTACGTACATCGGAGTATTCAATAAAATCAAATTCGTTCGTCCAATCTCGTGACCCAGGTGATACCACTCTCCTTATATCTTATCAAATAAAATGGTCCTGTGAAATATACATACATACATACATACATACATATATATATATATATATATATCGTTGAAATACTTGATATACATACATATGTATATTTACTCACACAGAAATAGTTAAATATATAAAATTCTTGCACGAGCAGGAAAGCACTTTCTATTGAGAACGTCGAACGCGATACAATTTCACTTGTTCCGCCATACATACACATGCATCATACATACATATCGACACAAACATACACATACGAACAAAAGACAGAGATACGTTCTAATATGGCTACGCCTTCCTTCGAACGAAAGAAACGAAACAGTTCGTTTCTTTAGTTCGTTGATCGGTCAACAATGATAATGACGAAGCTCGACGACTGAATATATACGTACGAGAAATCTTTCAATTCACTAATGTAAATAATATGTACAAACAATGATCTAACAATAAGAGAAAAGCGTTCTTGACGCGACGGAAGAATACTTTTACTATTTAATCTAACCTTTCACGCGTATTATTTATATATAATGTATGTCGAGTAACTTATATGGATATCTTCTACCGTTTCTATTATCCTTTGTATTCATCATAACCTATTTCTTATTCCCTTATAATTTCTACTATATCCTTATTGGTTTAATAATTTATACGTAGATGGCGTTATCGTTGTATTCCTTTTTTACTACGATAACCTACATTTATATGATACTGCAAGAAGACATATGCGTAAGGATCAGAAAATTTTATTTGTAATTATTATTTGTCTAATCTATATTAATCTATATTATAATGAATATATATATAATGGTATATACTTACACTATACCATATAAATTCGTTAATACTAATATTATATATATATATATATATATAACAATAGTACTTGATAGTACGCAATTATATATGTATATTAAAAATCTTAACTTATTATCCATCCTAATACTTTCTACATTAGCATACATAAAAGAAATAAGTAAATAAAATAACTGGAAAGCCTGCAAGGGATCAATTTTATAAAAAGAAAAATTTGATAAAATCGTACTAAATATCATAGTCCTTTGTCGGGCCAAAATACTTTCCATATTAATATTGATAAAAAATAAAAAAAGAAAATAAATAAATAAATAAAATGTTGGAAACGTTATATGCGTAGAGATCAAATGAAAAAGTCGATGTATAGTTACTATTAAATAGTTCCGGGTTCGTGGGACGATGTTCGTCACGCGATTCACGCGCTACCTTAATAATTAACTGTAAGAGAATGAGAGAAGAACTTCGAAGGGCTCTACCTCTTATGTTAGAAATACCTTTAAGAAATCCCTCCAAGGAAGTTGATGATGTCAGGTTACTCGGTAATACAACCACGTTGTGTCGTTGACTAACCATCCTCACTATTTCTTTTCTTTCTCTTCCTTCTTTCCCTTCTTTTTCTCCTACTTTTCAAGCTTCGCACGAATTACAACCAACGAACGAGACGAATTTACGAACTAAGCGAGTACACTCGTACATCACTACGATAATCAAATCAGTTTCTTATTCGACCAATTATTCGTTACGATTATAAAAAGTCAACGTATGATACCCGATGTAACAATTTTTCACTGTGAATAATGATTGAGTATGAGAAAATGTTAATGGTTAGGCAGATTTTTTTTTCTTTTTTCTTATCTTTTTGCCAAGAAATATTTTCAGAATTAAAAGAAAATTTTGTCACGTTGTGGTTCCGACCGACCGATTTGATTATTTCTTATACGACTAATTAACTTATCACTTTTCTCTCATAAAAATACACATTTTCGACGACGTTATTTATTTATTTATTTATTTTTGTAATATTTACTTCGATCAATTATTCTTCGTACTCTCTCGATCACATTAAATATATTTCTCTGAACGATTTATTTTAATTCTAAAACGATTACGTCCGATTTTAAAATGATTTATTAATTAGTTCACTGCTGCTATCTATCGACCCATACCATATTGGTAACACAACTGAGATGGCATAACATCGGACTCGAAAGAATAAACGAAGAAATGATACCTTCTTTATCTATCATTAGCTACAGTCGGTAACGTCATTTTGTGATACTGAAAGTTAACGTTTTACGATAAAGAAGAGAACTGTTTTGAAAATTTATACGATTTTATACAGTTTAAAGAAAAAATAAAAAGGAAGCAAACTAACGTAGAAACACAATTATATAAAATTATTCTAATGCGCTAAAACAATTAAAATGACCTAATTAATAATTTTCTATTATAACTGCAAAAATTCAAATGAACGGACGATCATACGAATACGAATTCTATGAATTCTTACGGTCGATAAAGAAATTTCAATTATCGGTTGTTAACAACGTCACGTATCATTTAGAACCGACATGATTTAAAGAAAATTAATCATGGACGGCGATCGCACGCATGTCCCTTCGTGAAGCTTGCATATGTACATTATTCGGTATGAATGTCACTGATTAGAACATATTGGAACAACGTGAATAAAAGTAATTAGCGAATAACCGACACGAACGTTTCAAAGACAACCATTACGATCCAAAGTTCGAAGTTCATTAAAAATTCAATGGAATAATCTATCGTAACCAAAGTTTCGACATCGAAAAATAATTCATCTCTTTTCGTAAAGAAAAATATTTCATGAAAGAGTAACGGATACGAAGAGAAAGAAAAAAATGAACGTTGTTAAAGGAGAACGTAACAAATCGGGGCGAATATTTTAACAGTTATTAACGTAGTCGATAACGATCTCGCGTTTCGCTTTTGAAGCCTTTGTTAAAAGTGATAATTGGGTTGATTTTAACAGTTATTAATGAGTGCAAAGTGATTAGCAATAATTGGTTGGGTCCGTTTATCCTTGAAAAACATGATGATAAAGAGATCTACTGGATTAGTGGAATACGTTACTCTATTTTATTTGTATTCATTTCGAATTTCCCGCCTATTTGGTACGTATAAAAATTACATACTCTATAACTATTCGAATCAAATAAAAAAAAATTGAGCACACACACACACACATATATCTTATTGTTTAACATTAAATACCTCCAGGCAGTATATCGAATATCGGTGCAAATATGCGAGTACGAAAGTATGCAAGTAAGATAGACTTGCAGGTTATGATTACATATCTTGACCTTCAGTATCAGATCCTTCTAGTCCGGTTTAATATTTTACTTTATTTTAATAGAAAATAAAATAATAATAATAATAATAACAACAATAATAAAAAAAAAGTAAAATAAAATAAGAATAATATATATGTCGAAACACGAGAATTCGATTAAATTTTTCGTGTCGATTGAAAATCAATCGATTAATGATAATATACGAACAACGCGTGATTGCATAATGTGTGTAACGTAAAGAAGACATATAAAAATGTTTTATCGTTTGAACACATGTAAAAGAGATTGTGCGTAAAAGACGTGTAAGGAATCAAAAAAATAAATAAATAAATAAAGAAAAAATTAAATGTGCGATTGTAAAAATAACGAAGAAAATAATATTCAACTAAGTAATAACGGTGACACCGTACAAGAATATCGGAGGATATATATAATATATATAAACGTCTCTCTAGTCGAAGGCTGTTAATGACCACACTTTCATGTCTATATATATATATATATATATATATATGCATCGCTTTATATCTCGTCACGTGAAACATGTCTCTTTTACTCCTGCATACTTGATCACGAGGCAGATGCAATCGTAACTGCTACTGGCAGGTCGGTAACCCAATGCATTTTTCCTTATTATCGACTAAAGCAACTCTACCGGTTAAAACTTTGCGCGTGAACTATCAAAGAAAGTTTCTATAGTTCAATTCGAATTAATTTTCAATCATTTTTACACTTTTACCGCGTAACATTTCATTTCAAAAATTGATACAGTTGTACGAGTGATACTTGATAAGTGATACATTTTTTTTTCTTAATAATCAGTAATTATTATCTTAAAAATTATATATATATATATATCTCTTTCTTTTCATCTTTGATCTTGTCTTATCAAATATATATATTTTGTTGCGTGCAAAGATTACTTTTATTATCTTTCATTTTATTATTAATTAATGAATTCATTGTCGGTAAAATTTGCCAAAAAAGATTAAAATTAATTTTATGTTCATACATACATACATACATACATACATACATACATACATATATGCTGCTACGTATGTATCTCTCTCTCTCTCTTTCTCTCTCTTTCTGTGTACGTGTATGTATGCGTGCGTGTGTATGTGTGTATAACCTCGATAAATTTTTTCTAACCTCCTTCAAGCATAAAATACAAATAAAACGTTATACGCTATACCTAAAGTTAATCAGAAAGAATAAAAAGAGTACATGAGTGATCGTTCCTACATACGAACCGTACCAACATAAATAATAATAATAATTAAAATAAACAACGACATACGCAATGTATAATAAAAAAAAAAATATACAAGATGTTGTTGTTGCAGCTTTATTAATGAAGCTTCCTTACTAATCTTTTTTTATCGTTATTATTTTGTTTTATTTTATCCTTTTTTTTTTTTTTTTTTTTTAATAACACCTACGTAGTCTTCAAGATGGCGTCGATGCATTTCCCCTTTCCCATTCCATCCTCCTCCAGATAATTTTATGCCGGGATAGTTTTCACTTCCCGCAGGACGGGAAGAAAACGGGAAGGCTCCCCTTTCCGCCCCGTAACGTCGAAACACGACCTTCTGATACTCTCCGACAGAGACGGGAGCGGTCGGATGTGTTTAGGGTCAATTTGTCTATTATCTCGTTGTCAGTTTTATTTATTATACATACATACGTCTAACGTCTCCCACGAGTACCAAACGATACGTGAGATCTTTCGACGTACGTTATCACTTTCTTCGAAAAATTTGCTAACCCGAATGGATGACTGACTTGTAAAGGAAAAAATTTAATTTTCTCAAGAAGGCTCGATAAACAAATTATTCGATTAGATCGTTCGATCAAAAAAGAGATAAAAAAAAAATAAATAAAAAGTAGGAAGAGTAAAAAAAATGAATTGAATCTAAAATTGTTTCAATCGAAAGAATTACTTGAGAGAGAGAGAGAGAGAGAGAGAGAGAGAGAGAATTAGGTGACATACAATCAGAACAAAAAGAATAATTGATGAGAAGGGATGCTACAGTCGGCGCCACTCATCGATACGTTACTGTCATTCTCGTATAAAGTAAAAGACTAAGAGAGAGAGAGAGAGAGAGAGAGAGAGAGAGAGAGAGAGAGAGAGGGATAGTGAGAATGCGCGTACTCAGAGAATCGCAAATTCGTTGCTCGAATGATAGAAGGATTCAAAGTGAAATTACTTTTTGACACTTGATTTAATAAAAAAAAAAAAACAGAAGAAAAGAAACTCCACAAGTTTGCAATTTTATATAAATTCGATCACTCGATGGTACGAATCATTAAATGTCATTAAAAATTATTTATGCGAACGAAAACACGAAATTATGTTAAATTTGATATCCTGTCGTTTAATAAGAATTTTTTTATTGTATATATATATACATATATATAAAAAAAGAAAGAAAGATAAATTACCACCGAACGCACAAAATAGGAAAAGAAAATTGTGCTCATTTAAATGTATCGTATCGATTTAATTTTGTTTTTCTTTCTTTTTTTTTTTTCATTAGAAAAAAAAATGATCTACGAAATACACGTTCATTTATATTTATATTATAAAAATTTTTTTATTGATATCGTGTGCTTAAATCATACATACATACATACATATATATATATATATATACATATACATTTATATATATTTGTAAAAAAAAAAAGGAGAAAGAAATATATATTTATTCTTGATCTTCTCCCTTTATTAGATACGAGGATCAAGCAGGAAAAGAAGTGGGGGAAAGAAAAAAGGAGGTGGGGGTGAGGGCTGGCAACACGGTGAGTGCGTGTTCCGTCGTTGCTGTCATCTTCCTTCTCTCTCTCTCTCTCTCTCTCTCTCTCTCTCTCTCTCTCTCTCTCTCTCTCTCTCTCTCTCTCTCTTTCTTTCTAGCAATCTATCTCTATCTCTCTTAGTTTCTCCTTCCCACCGGTAGAGGTAGTAAGGGTGGGGAGAACTACTCTCGGAGTGCAGAGAAACGCGACAGTTAATCCTCGCGCGTCAACGGGGCTGTACGCTCGATCGTACGAGCTTGAGAGGGCAAATTCGATCAGGCGGGAGGGGGAGGAGAATTTCGTTTTCTCTTCCTTCGACATTTTCATTGTATTCTCTTTATTTTATTTTTATTTTATTTTTTTTTTTAATTTTTTTTGTTCTCTTCTCTTCTTCTATTCTCCATCGCCGTTCGATAAATCGTTATTATCTTTCCGATTTGTCTTTATCATCGATCTTTACGATCAATCATCATCGAAGGAAGCAAAGCACATAACGTTGGATTTGAATTGTCGATAACAAGGGGGGAGAGAGAGAAAGAGAGAGATAGAGAGGTGGGGGGGGGAGAGGGAGGAGACTTCATATTTTGAAGGATCAAAATTCTAATGGAAACGATGACAACACGTATTTGCTGACTCCTACGATCCTTTCTTTGTAAGTAACTATGTAACGTATAATCAATCAAGATATTGTCCCTCTTTTTCGTGCAATAAGTGAAAGAAATAAGGAAATGAGAAGAAAACAAAATTATAAGGTTAACAAAAATCTAACTCATACATACGTACATACATACATACATATATATATATAATTAATTATTAATAATTAATTATTCGGTATGACAGGTTACTCGTATAATTCCATTCAATATATCGAATATTGCTCTAACCTCAAAAAGAAAGAAGAAAAGGAAAGAAAAAAGAAAAAAAAGAACACATAGAAAAAAGGTAGTAGAAAGAACAAAAAAGGAATGAATTAAAACGATAGAATTTTGCGCGCGCGCGCGCGCACACACACACACACACACACACAAAAGTGACAAGATTTTGCGAAGAGCTTCTTGCTAATCATAGTACCGTCGTTTTCGTCGTAGTGTATATTATCTTCGTTGACACGGTAAAAATAGAAAAAAGAAAAAAAAAAGAAAAAGAAAAAAAAAAGAAAAAGAAAAAAAAAAGAAAAAGCAAAAAAATTTATATATAAAGAAAGAAAAAAAGAGGACGGAAAAGAAGAGAAAAGAAATGGGGAAAAAAAAAAGGATTGAAAATAGAAAAGCTCTTTTGGATCTTTCCCTCCACCCCCTACCCCCCGTTTTTTTCTCTTTCTTTTCTTTTTATTTTCACGCGTCAATGCGAAAGACACTGATGCATCGTACTTCTTCGTTAGGAGGGCACACACACACACATACACGCACGCACACACGCACGCACACACGCACGCATACGCATACGCATATGCACCCACACGCGCGCGCGTGATCCGTCACCCTTCCTTTCCCGTTGAAACGTCGGAATGTTTCGTGTACTATGAATATTAGGAGTTTATAAAAAGTATATTAGAATGAGATATATATATATATATATATATATATATATATATATATATAGAGAGAGAGAGAGAGAGAGAGATCAACACGTTCTCATTCGCGTAATATCAATCTTTCGACGCTAATTGTCGCACTTCGCGTACGCTACGTGCCGCGTATCTGGTTTCAACTGGCGGACTATGTTTACCTTGCATAAATTCGAGATCTTGCCTATAAGACCCACTGCCATTATAGCACATGAGCTTCCGATAACGTTTCTATAATCTTATATATGTGTGTGTGTGCGCGCGCGTGTATATATTTATATAAATATGTATATCCATATCTGTCTCTCGTTTCCCTTTTCTGTATTACTAGCAATTTCTAATTAATTAATTTCATTTTTTTTTCCTTATTTTTCTTTCATCTTTGTTTTTTTTCTCCGATATTAAGCAAAATCATTCATTAATTTCGCATTACACGAATGATATTATTTATTTATTATCTTCTTTATTATTTTTATTGTTGTTGTTGTTGTTGTTGTTGGTATTGTTATTATGTATTTATATTATATATATATACGTATGCGTATGGATTTGAGGGAAAAAAAAAAAGAAAGAAAAAGAAATATGGGACGGTCGAGATTCGAACCTAAACGAGTACTTAATTCGCGTACTACGTTAGTCAAAACAACAACGATTTTATTTTTCTATTATAATATATCATCGATCTTATTAATCTTACATAAAAATGAACCATTTTTTATATAATTAATAAATTCGATACTGTACATACTTATTTTCATATATAAATATATATATATATATATATATATATATATATATATATATATATATATGTAATAAATTAATTTAGGTTGATCCATAAGAATTGTTCATATTTCTATTTAATTGGCGCTTATTTTCGCATTTGTATAAACGTATTTTTTCACATTTTTGAATCGTCGAATTTAATAATAAATTTGTTTTCTCTTTTTTTTTTTTTGTTAAACCCAAAAAATCGTACAATTCAAATCTAAAATTGTACGAATTATTGTTAGATTGAGGAAGCGGTTTATCAAATTTTTATTAACGCCTTCTATCATAATTTTTCCAATCTCGCGTGACATATACGTTGAAAAAAGAATAATAACTTTGGAGAATTTAATATGCTTAATTCGTTTTCCATTGAAAAGATAGGGATATATAGATAGATAAATAGATAGATAGATAGATAGATAAATAGATAGATAGAGCGAGTGTGTGTGTGTGTGTGTGAGAGAGAGAGAGAGAGAGAGAGAGAGAGAGAGAGAGAGAGATAATATCCATACGCAAGTAACCCAAAAGAAAAAAGAAAATATTTCTAAGTAAAGAAGATAATCTCTCCCTCTCTCTCTCTTTCTCTCTCTTTGTAAAGAAGCGTCATTTAATAAATTTACTCACGTGCATCGTTGCACACGAGTCGTTAATGCACGCGTATCGTGTCTAATTAATCGATTCGTTTCACGAGCCACACGATGCTTATGTTACACGGGCCAACTTCCTCGCTACAAATCAGATACTTTTGTTTGGACGATAAAAAGAGAAAGAAAGAGAGAGAGAGAGAGAGAGACAATAAAAAATATAAAAAAAGAAAAAATAAAAAGAAAGAAAGAAAGAGCGAAAAAACACGTACGCGTGCGCTACCACGCGTGCGTATTTCAACATGAACATAGAGAGGGGGGGTGGGGGAAGGGGGTAGAGTTTAAAGAGAGATAGAGAGAACATGTTCAAATGCTTGAGGTTACGAATACTACGTGCGATGACTCATTATAATTCTTTTTTCTTTCTTTTTTTTTTTTTTTTTTTTGTATAAACAGTAAAATAACACGTATATATACGTACATGGATACACAAACACATAGAGGCGTGCCTTTATGAATGGCCGTAGAGCCATTTGTTTTGCTATAATATTCGATGCAACGAACCGGATAATCTCTTAAATGGCTCCTAATATAATCTGCGAGGCGCGTATTAACTGATATTGATAAAGAAAAAAAAAAAAAAAAAAAAAAAAAATAAGAAGGAAGAAATAAAAAAGAATTCTTAGGAATTATTAATCGTTATTGTCATAGATGACACGTTCAGAGATGTTCATTTTTCTCTACGCACAATCACGAAGTTTTATGGTTTTGGAAAATGTTTGTTGGTTTTGAAAATGCTAATCACGTTTAGTATTTCGATTTTTGTCGTCGAATTGTTTTTTGTTTTTTTTTTCTTTTCTTTACTACGATTAAAACGATCGTCTCGTTTGATCTTGCATGTTCTTTTTTTTTTTTTTCTAAACGATCAATCAACGTTGAGATTGATTTTCGTATCTTAAAACACGATCGTTGGAATTTCCCAATGATCGTGTCGTCGTTCGGATTAGGATCATTTGTATATAGTACAAACAAGAAAGAAGGAGAAAAAGATTAATTGAACAAAAATCGTTCATTTAACGTTCAAAAATACAAAAAATAAAAAGATTGAAAAAAAATATATCGAATCTAATTCGTAAGCCAAAAAAAAAAGGAAAAAAAGAGAGAGAGAGAGAGAGAGAGAGAAAAAAGAAGCGACAAATTTAATCGAAAAATTTGACGTGACGATGTGTTATCGAACGTCGTCGAGCGAAAAGAAAAGGAAAAGAAAAGAAAAGGAAAGAAAAGAGAAGAGAAGAGAAGAGAAGAAGAGAAGAGAAGAGAAGAAGAAAATGAAAGGAAATCTGTGATAAACGAGAAAATTAAAATTTATCAGGAATTACAAAAGAATGTAAAGGAAGATGAAAGCAAATCCGCGAACAACGAGAATATTAATGTCGATCGGGGGAAAAAAAAAAGAAAAAGAAAAAAAAAAGAAAAAGAAAAAGAAAAAGAAAAAGAAAAAGGAAAAGGAAAAGAAAAAAGAAAATATATAATTGAATGTGAAGTGTAACGAAATGAAATGAATCAAAGACGAAAGATCTAATGAACGAGATCTCTTCAATATGCGTTATCTCATATCTGCTAAGCCAAAGTATAATAATATAGAAACGTAGATATTACGATGACCCACTCACCGGTTTAGCTCGATATATCGATCTTCCGGCAACAAAAGGTGGAGGAACGGAGCACGCGGCTTGGCGTCCTAGGCCGTGACGAAAGCAACCAGAGCAAACTGAGAATGTACCGCCCTTTTATATAATATCATCTATATATGTATACATACACACACATACACACACACATATATACATATATATATATATATATATATATATAAACACGTGACATGTTTACATACTTTTACTTCCCCCCACCCTTTCAATTTCTCTCAATTCGTTTTCTTTTCCTTATTTTTCTTTATTCTTGTTTTTTTTTTTTTTTTTTTTTTTTTTTACTTCGAAAAGTATTGTCGAATTGCATCGACGATTCAAATTTTAAATGCAATACATCGATCTCGAATGCATTTAATGTGCGTCGGACAATGTATCTTTACTATGTACTTAAATAAAATACATGGGTATCTACATAACGTTGGTACGTACGTTCATTTAAGTTTCTGTTTCTTTTTGTCTTTTTTTTGTTCCTCTCTCTCTCTCTTTACGAAAAATGTGGAATCTTTTCGTATACATATTTCGAAGTACATTGACCCTCGAATGCTCTCAATCTGTATGGAATACATGTCTAGTGTTCTATGTACTTTGACGGTACCACGCGTATACGTATATAAATACTTTCACTTTTATTTATTTATTTTCTTTTTTTTTTTAAATATTCCTTCTCGTATCGTGAAAAATGTCGAATTTTCGCAAGTGATATTAACAAGTTCATTGCCCTGGAACATTGTACAATCGATCGAAAATATCGATAAGAGATATTTATATATAGTCGACGAGATCGACTGACCTCTTTGATCGTCTTTTGTCAAACGATTGGACCTTTGACCTTTACAAAGAGATCTCACTGCTATCACATTTGTAACGTTATCGAATTCTTTTATCTTCCATCGTACCGTCCTGTATTATATCTTTTCTCTCAATGAAATTATTATTTGTTATTTCTTTTTTTTTTTTTTTTTTCATTTTCTCTTATTTTTCTATCGTATTTTATCTTACGAAATGAAATCGTAACTATTATTTTTTTTTTGTGATACCCAAACGGCAATTCGCGAGAAATTCAAGAGACATTGAAAATCTCCTCTGAAAAGGAAAGAAAGAGAAAAAAAAAGAGGAGGAAGAAGAGGAAGAAGAAAAAGAAAAGGAAACGAGAAAAATCATAACTCTTATAAAAGCTTTGATAATAATTCATACGGAAGAGAAGGTCGATTGGTCAGAGATAAGATCAGTGAACAAGCAAAACGAGTAGTAATCGATAAAGTATACTTGAGATAATGAGCGTTTAATGTGTATGAATGAATATGTTATTCAAATTTATCGCCTCGATTCGCAAATTTGAAAGTTGCATATAATACAATATATGGAGCAGGTATAAAGGGTGGACCGTATGTTCTTGGATAATCTTTAAAGATCAATTAAATCCACTAGGAGGACTATTCGTTAGATCTAAAATTAGGGTTTTAGGATTACGAGTCAGAGCTTATAGTTTTACGATTCGACGAAGGGAGGAAGAAGAAAAAAATTAGCCCCGAAATTAGTCACGAAACAGAGTGGTAATTAATTTTTAATATCGGTTAGGTACTTTTGGCCCCACCCTGTGTATATGTGTGGACATAGAAAATTATACCATATGCTATGTGTCTTATTAAACACATATGTTGTGCAAACATATGTACGTATATATACATATATATATATATATATATATATATACATACATCACGTAATGTTTAACGAGGAGTAAAATGTGTATATGAGAACGCACCTGCGTACGATCGTTCTAACTTATCGATTCGACTAACCTTTCACGAGGTAAAAGAAATAAAAAAAGATAATGAAATGACATCATTAAATAATTTATCTTTAATGATTTATTATTATATTTATCTAAAAAAATTTTTTGTTGATCTTATACATACATATATATATATATATATTTATATATAATTATTTTATATAATCAATTTTATGTAATCAAATCTATCTTATTAATTAATAAAAATATATAATATAAAGTATATAATTTTATTTCTTTTTAACACAATCATTTTATATATAATATTACGCTGTATTAAGCATTTATATATCTGATAATTAAATACTCTAATATATATATGTATGTATATATAATAATAATAATTCAGTATACTATAGTACGTAACATTATATACTTATACCACATTAATATATATATATATATAACACTGTACTAACGCTATATCCCATTTTTCTAAATACACATATATTTATATATTACACTATACTAAATTATTAAATTATAATTATAATTAAAAAATTATATTATATATTTATATATATATATATATATATATATATATATATACAATAATTTATCGCTGGAAGAAATATTTTTCAAAAAAAAAGAAAAAAAGAAAAATTAAAGAAAAAGAAACACGTGAAAGTTTGACTAGTGTCTGCCAATGTGTTCATGTCACTGATAAAATTGATTTATCGAGAAAAATAAAAGTATAAGGAAAGAAGAAGAAGAAGAAGAAAAAGAAAGATTGATACACACTCGACAGTTTATCTCCTTCTTTTTTTGCTGAACATACTCGGAAGGCACATACTCGTTGAAATCATTGGATCGATTACGCAACGCGCGATGGATCTTAATTACCCGAGCGCTAATCTTCGTGATGTAAAAAAAAAAAAAAAAAAAATAAAGAAAGAACGAAAAAAAAGGAATGTAAGGAAGAAAAAAAAAGGGAAAGAAAAGAAAAAGATCGTAATTCCATTGATGACGAATTTCATGGAACGTTTGATATTACGTAAGAGAAGGCTGCACCACAGATATTTTTTTCCGATCGGTCCTTTAACAGTTGCCCTCGTAAACTTGCGTTCCTTTTGTTCAAAGCTCGTTAGAAGAGATCCATAGTTCTCTTAAACTCGACCTTCGTATGTAGTTGTTGAGAACGATGACGACAACGACGACGACGACGACGATTTATAATCGTATTTTCTAAAAAAAAAAAAAAAAAAAAAAAAAAAAAAAAAAAAAAAAAAAAAAAAAAAAAAAAAAAAAACAGGGAGAAGAAAGAAGGAAAAAAAGAAAAAAGAAGGGAAAAAAGAAAAAAGATTCTACGAGACAGGCGTTAACTAAAACCCGCAACAATGGATCCTCGTTAACGGTGCAAAATGAACGAATACACACGTATTCTCGAAGTATCTTTGAAATAATGACTTTTGAAAAATGATTTAACATGTATCGACGGGACTTTTGTAACAATCTTATTTACGTATGCAATGAACATACGTACATATATATATATATATATACATATACACATATATACACGTATGCATGTAGGTTAAGTACGTACGTGTGTCCTTTTTCTTTCCTTCTTTTTCTTTTTTCTCTTTTTTCTTTTCTTCTCGTTCTCTTTCTTTTTCTTTTTTTCCTTCTTTCTTTCTTTCTTTCTTTTTTTTTTTTTTTTGTTGAAAAACACGACCATTCACTTCTTGGCCACACGCTTTGCAATTGTTACGCCCGTCGTAATTACGAGTGCACTCGTTGGTATGGCTCGCGCCTTGCTCGTTCTTATTCGCGAGGACTAAATTTCACGATCGAGCGAGCGAACGAGTAGTAAGTAACAGGTTGTTCCACGCGCCATTGTCGTCCATTTCTCGTAGCACTAAAATAGTAATGGAATATGTGACGGGTAAGCGATACATAAATAATTGCGAGGATCGAAAAAACATTTATCCCTCTGTAGGATCGTCGATGGTCATTTTTATGCTTTTATTTCTTTTTTTCTTTTTTTTTTTTTTGAAGCATCTTTTTATCTTTCTTTCTTTCTTTTTTTTTTATATTTTTTTCTTAACGTTACCTCCTTCCAATCGACGAGATTCGAAAATATTTTTTTCAGTGAAGGGTCTCTTTTCTCTTTCTATATATATATATATATATATGGGGGGGGGGGGCAAAATTTTTTTTTCTCACTTTCGCGGTTATCTTTCGAGCAAAGCGTGCTTCCGAAAGTTCCTAAATGATTTAAATACTATCGATCGATCGTTACTTCCCGAGATCATTTTATGCTGATTTTAATTGTACCATAATAATTTATCTAGTAAATTATCAAAGCCCAGAGGTACGTAAGATTACGAGCCCGAGAAAAAATGGTCTCATGAAGGGGGAATCGATCTTTTTAACATCGCTTATAAACTTTTGGCTCATCTACGAACAATTTTCCCTCCGTCCCACTCCCACACACCCCCAACACCATTCATCCTCGCAACAATGATCTCATTACGATCTGTGAAACGAACGAGAGCGTATACGTTTAATAGATAATATCTAAGAAATGGAAAGTATCGAAGTAAAAAAATTACACGATATGACGAGGAACGAAAGACGAAAGAAAAAGACAAAAAAAAAAAACAATAGTAAGCTGATTTTTCGCTTATCTGCTTGCAGGGTGATCTCCTGATATAAGAAAAAGAAAAGGTACAATAAAGAAATAGTGCAAAAGGGAGAAACGCAAGACATAAAAAATAAATAAATAAATAATTATAAAGAAAAGGAAAGGAAAGACGAAAATGATCAAACGAACAGGACGCATAGAAATAAATTCTAATACCTATTTATGCGTGAGGTAAATTGAAACGAGGAGAGACAACAAGAGAATTCATTGAAATTCTCTGGTGTAAAAGAAAAGAAAAGAAAATAAAAGAAGAGAAAAGGAAAGATAAGGAAAAAGATACAAAAAGAAAGAAAGATAAATAGATAGTAAGATAGATGGATAGATAAACGATGATAACAATAGAAAAGAGAGATAAGGAGTAATAAACGAGCAACAATAATTATTAACGTGTTCTTACTCATCTGTAAGCTAATAAGGATTTAACGAAAAGGGAAAGAAACGAAAATACAAAAAAAGAAAAAAAAAAACAAGAAAAGCAAATTAAACGAAAAAGAAAAAAAACCGAACACCCAGACGCGTGCGCGCGCGCGCGCATACATACAAAAAGATAAGGATGATATGGGTAGAAGATGAAAAGGAGTAGAAGTAGAGGTAGAAGTAGAGGTAGAAGCAGAAGTAGAGGAGAAAGAATAAAATAAATATATAGGAGGGTGAAGGAAAACGAATAAGACGGAATACGAATTGGTGGGAGGGGGCGAGGAGGGGGGCTGGGGGGTAGGCGAGGGGGTGAGGGAGGGTGGAAAAGGACGAAAGGAAGGTTCGCGTCGTGCGAGACGAGATCGCAATGAAAGTCAATAAACCGTGATGAGTAACCGTGGAGAGTAGTAGCGGTCAGAGAGTGGCATTAATAAATTAGTGTCTACTTGCGCTGCTACTGCTGCTGGCGTTGCTGGAAGTAGAGGAGGTGGAGGTGGAGAAGAAGGAGGAGGAGGTGGAGAAGGTGGTGGTGAAGGAGGTGAAGGAAGAGGAGGAGGAGGAGGAGGCAAAAGAGGAAGAAGAGGAGGAGGAGGAGGAGGAGGAGGAGGAGGAGGTGGAGATACAAGTGATAGAAGCTTCGTTCGAGGTGGTGGAGGAGGTGATGGAGGAGGTGTTGCGTGTGGTGTGTGCGTGCTAACGTGCGCGCGCACGCGCGTATACACATTCATACGGGACATACGTAAACGTATACATTAATAATCTACGCGTACACAAGTACATACATACATTCATATATATATATATATACACTTAAAACATTACGAAGTATATAATAAAAAAAATTACATATACGAATATTTATATAAATACGTTTGGTACACGCGTACATGGATATATAAACAAATAAAACTACATGCATATATATATATATATATATATATATATATATATATATAACATTTATAATAATGCACATATTATACAAAAATAAAAAGAAAAGAGAAAACCCGACACATACATACATACATACATACATACATACATACATACATACATACATACATACTCGTACATACATAATCGAAACGTTTATACTCAAACAAATATACGTATATAAATATTATACGTATATTTCAAATGCGAAGAAAAATATATACCATACATCGAAGATCGGATTATACATTATACAGTAGATATCTCTCTCTCTCTCTCTCTCTCTCTCTCTCTCTCTCTGTATTGCGCGCTCGTGAGCACCTTCGTCGATGCAGGATTCCTGTAATGGTGTACGTCGGTGTGACAGAAGAAGACAATTGACTCGCAGCCGGCAGAGTCGAACGTCGGTGCTTGTCGGGGGCCTCCTGACGTCACATCCTGTTGCCCTGTTACTACTACTACTGATACTACTACTACTGCTACTACCACTGATACTACTGCCACTACTACTGATACTACCGTTACTACTATTACTACTACTATTACTATTACTATTACTATTAATAATACTACTATTACTATTACTGCTACTACTACTATTTGCTGTTGCTGTTGCTGTTGTTGCTACTATTACTGCTTCGACTACTATTGCTACTGTTATTACTACTACTGCTACTGCTATTGCTATTGCTATTGCTACTGCTATTATTGCTGTTCTGCTGTCGAACGACGAGCCGCGATCTCATCTGGATCGCACGGCGCACGAAGGTACGCAGATTTGTGCATCAAGTGACCGAGACTTGTTGTGAGCAAACTGTATGCCCTTGATGCAACACTTCCATCCAAGGTGTCTCGACATCTCACGAACGATATCACGATTTATATTTTTCTTTCCTTTTTTTTTTCTTCTATTTTTTTTTTTTTTCTTCACGATTTCTCACTATCCGACAATTACTCTCTCTCTCTCTCTCTCTCTCTCTCTAATTATTCTTCTACCTATCCCTCCCCTTCCCCTTCCCCTTCCCCCCCAGATCACTCCTTGAAACACCCTGGAGCCCTTATATACCATCGACGTTGATTTCGCTCTGATGAAATTAGATTGAGTTTAATGTGATTTAATTGAAATTGCCGCTGGAACTTGCTCTCTCTCTCTCTCTCTCTCTCTCTCTCTCTCTCTCTCTCTTTCTCTCTCTCTCTTTTATTGTCTAATACTTCGACAGGAGTGATCTTTCGTCCGGCATAAAATTTCAATGTTTTCGTTTAAAACGTTACACGTTTTTTCGACTTAAGCGGAGGCGGGGGTGGTGGTGGGTGGTGGGTGGTGGGGGGGGGGGAGGGTAGGATATACAACTCGTTTCAGATATAAACGATATATCTATTGATCTTCATACGTTCAAATTTATGTTATATTCAGATAAACAAAATACGTGGATAAGATCAAGAACAGGTCGCAATAATTTTGTGAAATATCGTCGAGACGAATTGTAACGAAGATCTTCCTTCGATCTCGGAAGAACCGACTTGTTTCGGATACTTTCACTGCTATTATTGCCTTTTTAATGGCTCCCATACGATACATTAATTAACGGGCTCGTTATATTGTATATTCGTGAATATCGATCTACGTAGATAAATGTGAAAGACATTTTTGATCGATGGTCATTGTCGGATTTGTTTTCATTAGGAATTCAATGATCCAAATCCGAGTATGTTATCAACCTGATACGATCATCTTACATGGAAACGTCGAAGATCACTCTGGTAGTTTGTCTTGATTGCGCTTGAACGATCGTTTCCGTCATTTTCAACGATATTATGGACGACGACGTTACACCTATCGGCTCTGAGATCCTAACGGGGAAGATAAATCTTGTTTCTCCTTCTATCATCTTTTCTCTCATTTTAATATCTCTTTTTTTTTCTTCTTCGAAATTTAACAATCTTGTTCTTGGGAAAAGAAACGAATTCTCGATCTCAATCAGCCCTCGCAAAAAAAAAACAAAAAGAGAGATCTCTGTAAGCTTTGGTCGATAATGAAAAATCAATGGCATTGAATCAAACTTGACAGCGAAGTTATGATAAACGATTCACTATAAACGATCACTATATTCTTCGTCTTTTAACTTATTTCTTCTTCTTCTTCTTCTTCTTCTTCTTCTTCTTCTTCTTCTTCTTCTTGATAAAGCATTATATCTTTCAAGGTCCTCGGATATGTATTCGTGTCCGTCAATTTATACGTATATGTGTACATATATATACACACACACACAATATATATATATATATATATATATATATATATATATATATATATATATTTATATCATATATATATTTTTATACACTTACACACATACATATGTGAGTGTACGTACACATACTGGCATTGTGTGCGGTGTGTGTGTGGGTGGGTGGGTAGTATATGTGTGTTTATACGTATGTGTATCAATTTTTAGAACTCGTCAGTTTAATGTGACTCCGTAAAATAATCCTTACCTTGAAATTTGACGATGGGAAAAATGTAAAACAATGATGAAGACGAGTTTCACGTTGAACTTAATATTGCTAGATATAATTCACGTGCAAGTATACATCCGGATGTATATAAAAGTCGATTCATCCTATTTATCTTCCAGGAAGAGTCATTGATATTACGATACCAGGTCGGAAGTATATACGAAGGACCGAAATTTATATCTAATGAATATAAGACGAATCAGAGAGAGAGAGAGAGAGAGAGAGAGAGAGAGAGAAAGAGAGAGAGAGAGAGCTCTACTTCGACGATCCAATTCAATTGACCTCGTAGAATCGTTCATTGTGTGAGACTTTGACTCACGCACGATTATTCATCCACAGATAGAACGAAAGAACCGAGTTTTATTTTTTGTTCTCCTTCCTTCTTCTTCTTCTTCTTCTCCGTCTTCTACTTTCTCCCATACTGATTTCATATAAATCTATGATTATCATATCTCAGAATCGATCGGCCCTTAATATATTTCTTGAAAAAGGGTATAAATATTATCGGAGTTTCTCGAAATGTTCAATAGCAATGCTTTTCATTTAGTACGATATTAATGGTCTAGTAAAATACGAAAGAGATGCAAAATTATAATGAAAAATATGAAGAGAATAATAATAATAATTTATAAGGGAAACAATTTAATTATTCGTTAGGAATGTTACTTTGTTTTACGAGATTATTTTAGATTGTATTTATTTATTTATTTCTTTTTTTTTTTTTTTTGAGGTCGGAACAAAAATTTCTCAGTCTTGTAATTTTACGATTCGTCGAAAAAAAAAAGAAGAAGAGAAAAGAATAGTTGGTTTAAAAAAAAATTTCGAAAAGTAAGCGATAGATTTTGAAAAATTCCCATAGACTCTTGGCCCACGCCGTATCATTTATTGAAATTTACGATATCGAAAAATTCGATTTGACGAATATCGCAAATCGACTCCGTATTTTTGTCATTGAGAGTTATATAAAATAAAAAAAAAAAAACTTCTTTTTTCGTATGATCGGACACAAATGACGGTAACTTTTTAAGTAATTCGTTCGTAATAATTTCAGATATTCTAATTCTGAATTGAAAATAACGATAAATACGTATATGTATATATATATATATATACACATATATATATAACGAGAGTTACGTAATATGAATAACACGATGTTTGTATATTATGTACCTGATAAACAAAACGGAAGTCGTAAATCCAAAAGCGGCTGTCGCAATCGTAAAAATGCATCTACAATAGCATATCGAGTTGGGTTTTAACCAATGCGAGGTATACCGGAAGGATGAAGATTTTAAGCGCTTTATGGAAAGATGCGTAGGCGCGTTCGTGTGTTCTGAATCTTAAAAGCCTCGTTACATGCAAGAACGTGAGATCGATTCTAAACGTTAAAAGAAAAATAAAAGATTGATTTTTAAAAATTCCTATTTTTAAATAATCAATACACACACACACACACACACACATATATCATGATTATTTAAATATATATATATATATGTATGCATACACGAATATCATAAATAAGATCGATTCTAAACGTTAAAAGAAAAAGAAAAGATTGAATTAAAAAAATTCCTATTTTTAAATAATCAATACACACACACACACATATATCATGATTATTTAAAAAGAAATATATATATATGTATATATATATTTCTTTTATTATTTATATATTATTTATATATATTATATACTTTTATTATATATATGTGTGTGTGTGTGTGTGTGTGTGTGTATACACGAATATCATAAATTTTAATTATACATTAAACTACCATAAAAACCTTGAATATTCCAATAATAAATGTCAATATGTTTAACGAATAAATATTCCATTAAAGATCAACAAATTAAAATTTAACAAAGTATATATATATATATATATATATATATATATATATATATATATATACACATACATATACATATACATATATAAATATTCCAATATTTAAATAAAAAAAATGTCAAATAGTTTGACCAATAAACATCGATCGTTCCATTAATCCTTGATGAGTAAAAGTTAAAGAAAAAAAAAAGAGAGATAGAGAGAGAAAATACAAAAAAAATACTGACTACTGCAATAATAAATCAAAGACATAAAGAGCTTACAAACGTGGAATCGATTTTTAGCGAATGAAGAAGGATGACCAGACGCGAGAAGAGGATCTTCGGGATCCTTGTCTTGCTGAACGTCCTTGGAGAGGTTCCAGCGAATCTCACAGCCTCCTCGGAATCAGAATCGATCGAGGAGACAATAGCCATCACTACGACGAAGAAACCAATACCAGAGAAATGCCTTGCGAAACAGGATCAAGGACCTTGCAAGCATTACGTACATAAGTGGTCCTTTCACAAAACCGATGGGAAGTGCAAGACATTCACCTATGGTGGTTGTTTAGGGAATGAAAATAGATTCAACTCCGAAGCCGAATGCCTTCACCATTGCATCGGTGGTCCCGATCGTGAGTATTATTTTTAACAAATTAAATTTCTTATATATAAAAAAAAAAAAAAAAACGAATATAAAAAAAATGATTCGCTTGCTCGTTAAATCGTTATAACCGGCAAAAATGTTCTCGTCGTGAGAAGAAGAAGAAGAAGAAGAAGAAGTTGAAGAAGGAAAAAAAAAAAAATAATAAAACAACAACGACAACACATTTCTCGAGGACGCAAATTAAACCGTTAAACTAAGGGACGACAAACAATCTGTTTCAACCAATTAAGACGAATTCTCCAAACAATTAATTCGCAAAAATGCGAATCACGTTAAATGACGTTAAATACTAACTGCGTACTATCGTTGGGGCTGACCGGTAGATTGATAATAACACTGTCATAAAATAAAATGATTGTTAGACACGCTACCCCCTTACTTGGCAACAAAAGGCAGCGTATTTGTGACAACGAGTGTCCCGACGAGCAGTACACCACCCACTACAACATCAAGTACTCCCAGGCCAACGTTTGCGCCACCCGAACCAACGAGACCACCGGTGCCAAAGGAGAAACGTGGAAAGGTGAGGAAAATCTGAGAGAGAAAAAAAAAAAAAAAAAAAAAACCCTGTCTCAACCAATCTCCTCGCATTGACGCGTGATGATAAAGCTAGCCCCAACCTCCCCTACGACCGATTTTCTTTTTTCCCGGATTAAAAGGAATTGACGTTCATGGAATCGGGATACGAGAAGACGTTCATGTTCGCACAAAGTAACACATTCATACAACTCGACGGCAGCGGTATAAAGACGTTTCAATTGAGGTACGACCAAGTCTTTTTGTATAGTGTTAACAGAAAAAGAAAAAGAAAAAAAAAGTAAATAAATAAAAAGCAAAAAGAGGGATAACGAAATAAGAGCCCCCCCCCAAAAATAAATGTATCCATTCGTCGTAGATTATGCCGTGAGATATCATTCAAATTTCGAACCAAATTACCGCACGGTCTGCTCGTCTACCACAGCGTTAAAGATCGTCCAGAGAGTTTAGAACCTTACGCCCTTTACGTGATCGTTGAGAAGGGTCAATTAAAGGTGGTACACGTGTTCGGTAAGAAATCGACGAGCCTTACGGTCGGCGAAGGACTTAACAGGGACGAATGGCACAGCGTACTCGTTAGAATCGACGTACACGGGGCCAAACTGATCGCGAGGGTCGACGAGAAACAAGCGGAAACCAGCCTGGAGGTTCTCGAACGTGTCGTCAATTATGGCGTTTCCGAGGAATTGGCGTCCGTCGTTCTTATCGGAGGTAAAAAAAAAAATAACCCAACAAAAGTAATATATATATATATATATATAAGGTCTATCGAAAAGTTCTGTTCGTTTCTATCACAACAAGTCTTGGCATTTAATGTGTACATAACGACGTAGCAAATTAATTAAAATAAAGTTGATTGACTTTAGCATAATTAAAATTATTTCTTAAACTAATATGAATATTAATAGTTTAATATAACAATTATATTATTATATAATTATAATTAATATTAACTATTAATAATAGTTTAATATGTAAAGCGATATTAAATGCGAAGTTTAACAATTTAGAAATCAGTAGCCATGATAAAGCCACTTTATCATGGCTACTGATAAAGTTCATTTACGCCGCAGTATTTTATACGAATTTCAACAAGGAAGAAATATTACAGAAGCATGTAGAAATTTATTGAAAGTGTTCGGTGAAGTTACAGTTTCTGATGGAACGTGCAGAAGGAAGATGGTTCGAAAAATTCGAATCAGGTGATATCGACCTTTCTGATAAGCCACTTTATTTAGCTATATTCAGATTTTGTATTGTAATGTAATTTTTATTTCGTTTTATTCCAAAAACGGACAGAACTTTCCGGTAGACCCAAATATATACATATATGTATATATTTTTGTTTTGTTTGTTACCATCTTACCATCGGCGCGATTCTATCCTAATCGTAATATTTTGCTTTTGATTAGGATTGAGCTCGGAGGAACGTCTGCACGGTGTTAAATACATCATAGAATCCTTCGTCGGCTGCATCAGAGACATGGTCCTTAGTTCCGGCAAGTCGGCGAGCGACCTGTTGCCAATCCTACCGTTGATCGCGACGAAGCATGAAAATGTGAAGGAGGGTTGCATAGACAAGTACGTCACTTCCCTTTCGTTATTCGACCCTTTCGATTCCTGATACGCATATATATATAATTCATTCCCATAATGACCATAATGTAATCTCAATTCATCTCTTGTCTTTTAAAGCTACCCTCCTCTATAACCCAAATTTTTGGTATCCTTTTGAAATAAAGAAAGAAAGAAAAAAAATTGAAGAAAAAATAACGCTACGATGAGAAACATCGGTCAAACGATTGACATGATGTATCAGTTAACGGACAAGTTTTAAGACGATCGTAATAAAATATCTGAAACGATAATAAAATTTATAGAGAGTCGTCATTGATCCCCATTCAATTGATTTCTCATAAAATAAATCGTGTATATATATATATATTAATCGTACTTCAGGTGCTGGACAAGGGAAAATCTTTGCTTCATGCCCGATCAATGCGTCAATCATTATAACAGCCTGACGTGTGACTGCTTTGGAACGAAATATGAGGGCGAACGTTGTGACGTTTACAGTATGTAACAAAAGAAACATATTTTTGAGAATAACTATTATTATTATTATTATTATTACTACCATTAAGATATACCATTTATATATATATATAAACTCATACAGTCTTATATGTATACATATATATGTAAGATTAGTATAGCTTCGTATGCCCTAACGATAAGTTAGTACTATCTTTTTATTACGTACACGTACGACGGATTTAAAACTCGGTTTAAAAACTGAGACAAAGACGATACGTCTTTTGAAAAGCAATCAAAGGATTACCCGATCCCCCTTTTTATAGTCGGATCTAATGGACTTCGAATTGTAATATCCATTTTTCAGCCGCCACGATTTTAACGCTGAGGGGATCGTCGTACGTGTCCTTTCGAGTTTACGATTGGAAAGACCGTGTTCATTCATCGGTGAACAAGATCAGCTTGGCTTTCAAGGTAAAAATAATAAACAGTAGAAATATATTTCCATACGTGGATAGAAATTTGATGAACGGCCCAAACTAGCTTTGATAATTCCAACGTAGAAACTAATTAACATTGGGCGATTTGATATGTCATTGATTGATCTTTTTAGACTAAGTTCGACGATTCGGCGTTATTTTACGCATCCGGCGAGATCGATGGTACGCCACATTACGTAGCGGCTTCCATAATGAACGGTTCGGTTTACGTTGAATTGGACTTCGGTCACGATTCCAAAATATCTACGGTCCTCGGCGATTACGTGACCTCCGATCATTGGAACAATCTAACCATCTTCCACAATGGTTCCTTGATATTCGTTAGCTTGGACGATGAGATCAAAGTACTCGAGATACCTGGGGAAAATTATAATATGATTATAGATCCTGAGATATATATCGGCGGCGGCCCGGAGCTTCATAAGAAGAAGGGTTTGGTGTCGTATAATAATTTTGTTGGTTCGTAACGATATCTTTTCACCGTTGATGATCGTAAGCTATTTATTAACCCTTTGGGTACATTTGACGAGTGAGACTCGTCATCTGAATTTAAAAAGAAAAGTAACCACTTGGAAATGCAAACGATCCCAGGTACATTTGCATTTACCGACATGTTTTGAAAAATACCACACGGTATAATATTATTGGACTTTAAGTTGGTTCTCCTTTCCATACAAATATTTCTATTTTGTTTCATTTATTTATATTCATTTATATCTTGTATATAAAATGCCGTTTCCAAAATATATTTATATCACCGATATAAGTATATTACAAATAAAGTGTATTACTTTTACATATTGATCCATACAGCGACAAATTAAATCCTCCCCATCGGCATAAAAATCTTCAAATAATTCGTTACCCAAAGGGTCAACTAAGTTTTAATTTAAGGTGGATTCTTTTTTTGTTCTTCTTCTTCTTTCTTTTTGCTTTTTTTTTTTTTTTGTTTTTTGTTTGGACCTCGATTGATAAGTGATTATGGTGAAAGGGAAAAAAATTATTTTTCAGGATCGTTAAAATACGTATTCTTCAACGACAAATCCATCATCTACGAACTGAAACGATCTAATCCTATGGTTCATTATATCGGCGTGCTAGAACCAGAGTATTACGAGGCCGACGTCGAGGTCATTCCCATTACGTACCCTTTCGCAGGAAGTCACATTTGGTGGCCTATTGAGAAAACGGATTCTCTTAAGCTAAACTTTGATTTTAAAAGTTCAACACCAATCGCGGTGGTTGCATCGGGAGATGTGAAGAGTGATCGTGGACCCGGTTATTGGGAGGTAAATAACGATTAAATGATCTCTATCGATCATAAAAAGAAAAAAGTATGATACATGTGATATACATCGACCTAATTTTTCTCTACAATTTACCCACCGTTTGTTTCTTCTTCTTTTCTTTTCTTTCTTTTTCTTTTCCTTTTTTTTTTTTTTTTAGCTTCGTTTGGTCAACGACGAAATACGTTTTCAACTGATGCCCGTCTCATCGGAAAATATTACAGTATCGACCGCCGTTAAATTTCCAACTTACAATACGTCCTGGCACGCCGTAGAACTGAATTACACAAAAGGCGAGCTAAACATTCTAATTGATTACAGAAACAAACAGAGCAAGCTCTTTGCTATGACCTTTGAATTAGGCGACAAGGTAATCATTGGAAGTGGCACGACTAACCCCGGTATGATCAACTTGTTCGAAATTATCTAACAAATAAGTGAGCCCTTTCATCAAGTCAAATGATTAACGAAAGGTTTATACGTTTCCTTTTTAATCAGGTTTGGTAGGTTGTATGCGAGATATTCAGGTAAATGGTCAGAAGATAGAGCCCAGATACATAATAAATACTAAAAAAGTTGTCGGCGAGGTAGCATTAGATAATTGCCAATTCGTTGATCCGTGCAAAAGGCCAAACACTTGCGAGCACGGTGGCAAGTGTTCCGTTGATAAGGATCGAATCACTTGTGATTGTACGAACACCGGGTATAGCGGAAAGAATTGTCATTTCGGTAAGCGTCTCGTTATCATTCGAAACTAAACTTGAATTGATCCGAAGTAATCGAAATAGTGACGATTGATTGAAATTGCAGCAGACAATAAGAAAACGTGCGAGGAATTGGCCCTGTTGGGTTACACAAAAGACGACGTTTATACGATCGACATAGATGGAAATGGTAAATTTCCTCCTGCTTCGGTGAAATGTGAATTTCAATCGATCGAGGACTCAACGAAGACGATCGTAGAACATAATTTACCCTCCCAAGTCGACGTAAGGTCAATCTCCGAATCAGATTTTTCGTTTAACATTACATACCGTCAATTCACACCTGACATGCTTCAAGAACTTATCTCGCACTCGCTTTACTGCAGTCAATATGTGAAGTATGATTGTTACAAAGCACCCTTGGAACTTCATAGTGCAACATGGTTTGTTGGTTCGAAGGGAACTACGGTTGATTATATTGGAAATGTTAACAGGGGCTCTTGTCCATGTGGCAGTAAGTTTTTTCAATCCATTGATAACTCACTCACTCATTCTCTCTCTCTCTCTTTCTCTCTATCAAACTGATTAAAAAAGGATAGCCTAGGAAAAAACAAAAGATTCCATATAATTGACTCTTCGTTGCTTCCCAGTGAATAGAACCTGCGTAAGCAGCAATTTGAGTTGCAACTGCGACGTGTCATCAGATAATGCTGGGAAATGGCTCTCCGATGAGGGTTATTACGAGACGCCAGACGCGTTAGGTATCACTAGTATGGTATTTTTGCAACAAAGGGATCTCGAGGAGGATGCTCAAGGGCGTATTACTTTGGGACCATTGGAATGTGTCGAAACAAGTATGATAAATAAAGTTGTTAACGTTACCGGATAATATGATTGTAATATCGTTCGCCAAAAAATTAAAAAAAAAAAATATATATATATATATATAAAAAATGAGCAAAAATTAACGTCAACTTCGTTTTGTTAAGACACACAGAAATACGTTGTAACTTTCACGACCTCGCAATCCTATATCGAGGTACCAGGTTGGCGTAAGGGCGATATCGCCTTTAGCTTTCGTACGACCGGAGAGAAAGCGATCCTACTTTATCAGCCACCAATCAGAAGCAATTATCCATCGTTCATGGTAACCCTGACGTCGGAATATCGTTTAACATTTAACTTCACCCTAAATACTGGAACTATGCGAGGCTTGGAAGTTGCGAGCAAACGGAAATTAAATAACGGAGAATGGCAAAAGATTTGGATCGATTATAACGATTACCATGTTAGAGTTATGATCAATAAAGTTTATAAAATGATAGATTTGAAGGCCGACGAAGAGTTCGGTCCGTTCGAGGGTTCAATGTTCATCGGAGGTGCCACGGCGTGAGTTTTTCACGATCTTACGTACATTTGGCATTGGACATTTTTTTTATTTTTTTTTTATTTTCTTTTTTTGGAGTTAGGATATCTTAACGATTTATTTGTCACAGGGAACATTTGAAGACGTCATCGGTCAGGCAAGGATTGATTGGATGTTTCCGTGGTCTTGTCGTAAACGGTGAAATCTTGGATATACATAGCTACATGTCGGTACACCTATCCGAAATCATCAAAGATTGCAAACCTTCTTGTCAGCCTAACAAGTGTCAAAACGGTGCAAGTTGCGTCGAACTTTGGAGCAACTTTGAATGCGTTTGTGAGAACAGATGGGCTCATCAGGGAACCTTCTGTGAAACGAGTAAATTACTTTTGGCATATTTAAATTAACGTAATATCCAATTGAAAGTCGTTTTAGCTCGATCGATCAGCCGTGTTAATTGGAAGTACATTTGTTTTTGGTTTTTTTGTTCGTTTTTTTTTTTTTCGTTGCATACGATAAACACTCGACACTTTTAACAGATATCAACAATAAAGCTTTGACGTTCACCTCGCCGGGTGCATTCCTGAAAAAGAATTATTTTGGCTCGGACGACGACGGGGAGAAGATATTGTTGAAGAGTATGTTCGAACGGAACATACTAATCAATCTAAGAACTTACGATACTCACTCATTGATACTTTATGCCAACGATCATTTGAACAATTTTGTACATCTTTACATATCGAATGGTACCAGCATCGTGTATCTCTTCAATGCGGGAAATGAAATAAAAAATATTACCGTCCAACACTCAGGCACGTATCCCAATTGATATCCTTGTAAAACGCGGTATACCATTTGCTTATAAAAATGATTGTTTTTGTCTTGTTTTCTTTACGTTTTTTTTCTTTTTTTTTTCTTTTTTTTTTTTTTTTTGTTAAACAGGTGTCAACACGGGAATATCAGTACAGATAGCCATCATTCACGGAGAAAAGAATACGACCCTACACGTGAATGATTACAACGTTACATTGAACGCGACCCCGATACTTTTAAATTCTTATTCTAACAAACCTTGGATAAATCCCGAGAAGGAAGTGTTAGCACCTCAAAGACCACCTGCACCCCCGACAGATTATTTCCAAGTATATATCGATAACCACATATCCGCGTTTACCTATTATCCTTAAAATACGATTAACAGTCGAATTTTTCAAATGCCAGATGAATTTAGGAGGTTTCGATCCGGACGATCTACTGAGAGTCGGTAAGGAAGGTAATCTTACGCAAGGATACGTTGGATGTCTTCGAGGATTGATGATCGGCGAGTATCACGTGGATTTACCAAACTTAGCGAGCGAGGCGAATCACGAGGGTAGCAAGGGTGTACTTCCGAATTGTCAAATGAAATGCGACGCAATGCCGTGTAAAAATTTGGGTATATGCACGGAAGATTTTGGAAGGCAAGAATCATCGTGCAATTGCGAATTGACGTCATATTTTGGTGAACACTGTGCCGACGGTAAGCGAACCCGTTCGTAATAGCTATCTATCTTCTATCTAACGCGATAATTAAGATCGTGTCGTTGAAACAAACTTAAACAATTATTCAAGTAATTTACTTAAATAAAACATACGATTAACTCGTGGGAACGTTTCTTTGTCGGCGTAACAGAGAAGGGTGCCGATTTCAGCGGCGAGAGTACGCTACAGCGCGAGTTCGAACTCGAGGGAGAGGTGAAGCAGGTCAAAGTTCAACTAGCGTTTTCGACGAACGAACTGCGACAACGAACGGCAGCGTTGTTGCTCCTCCAAACGGAAAACAAGTAAAACAAACCTCCTCCATCTTCACTTTAAGACACCTCGTATATAATCGAACATAAACGTTTCTTTTCTTTTCTTTTCTTTTTTTTTTCCCCTCCTCGCTTCTATTTCCCTAACGAAACGAAGAGATTGTCGATCGAGAGATCGTCGGCATCTGGAATCCGGGATGTCTTTCGAAAAACTTTTTTTCAGAAGAAGCTATTACCTACTCGTGGCCTTGACGTCGGAGGGTCAGTTAATATTCGAAGAGGACACCGAGGGCATAGCTTATGGCGTACGTCTCAACGATAGAAACTTCTTGGACGGAGCAAGGCATAGCGTTTATTACGTAAGAGAGAACAACACGACTATGCTACTGGTGGGTCATTCGTATGCACGAATGTTAAATCCTTTAAATTCGTGAACTTTCATACAATTCATTGTTTCTTTTTTTTTTTTGTTTTATATTACAAACGATAACAGATCGATCGCGAACACGTACAACTCTTACCAATACCGATACTCAGTTTGGGCGATGAGTATGATACTCCAAGTTCGACCGAGATACAACTTGGTGGATTGAATACGACGGATTCACGATTTGCCGCTTACAAGGGTTACACCGGTTGCCTCAGCAGTAATTATTATCATTATCATTATTATTATTTTTTATTTATTTATTTTTTTTTTTTTTTAATTAATCGACGATTTAATCACGATTCGTTGAATATTATTCGAACGTTCTACGTGTATGTGCTCTCTTAACGCAGACGTTGTTATCTCGATCAATGGTGGGCCTATAATGAAGCCGCTCGAAGAATACATGTTGTTTACTAAACAAGGAAGTGAAACAGTAAGGGCGACGATGCCGGCTGGCGTTAGGAGCGCACAATGTGGCGTTTTTCACGCACAACCACGGGGCTTGGAGCCTCAAAGGAATGACAGCGTTGTGAGTAAATTTTTCGTACCATAAGTCGAATTTACGAATACAACGATCCGTATCGAAGGTACATTCGAAAGGATATCCATGAGAATAACAATTATTGTGATTGATAATCTTAAGATATCTATCTATCATCGATGAGATTTCAAAGCAGTATATTATTATTTCCTTTTAAAAATCTATCTTATTAGAGAGAGAGAGAGAGAGAAAGTCCGGCTCGTGAACGAAAAATTTGTATTTATTTAGTTTTATTTTATTTTTTTTTTTGTTATCATTTCATATTAGAACACGAGGATGGATGAGAATTAATTTTTACAATGATTGCGAATGACGTTATGACAAATACGCTCGATATCTTTCAAACGTTTTAGGATCAAAAAATTGGTACGTTTTTAGGATTAAAATTTGTTTTTAATTTTTTTTTCTTTTCCTTTTATTTTTCTAGGGAATTAATCGAGTATGGGCCGAAGATCCGCCGGAAAGGAATCTCTACAAATCTCAATACTTCGATGTGACTCAAGAGGAACAAGGTGTTGGGACCTATATTTTCATTGGTCTGTGCTGTTTGTTCGTCGGTGCCGTTATAGGTTGTATTTATGAGGTATGGCGTAGCGCGAGAAAGGATAGAAGACGTCGACGTAGTGCAGCAGCCGCAGCTAGTAAATCACCGAGTCCCTCGGGATCTCAAAGGTGGCAACCCCAACAGTACACCGATTCGTTGATAACGACAACTGGGATTAAAACTATCGGCTTTAAAATTACTGACGATGAAAAAAGGCCGAATGGTACTCACGCGAAAGCCACCGCGAAGGAATACAAATCACTGCCTAATACAGAGCCGAAGGAATTGATGAACGATAAGAAGGTTCACATAAAAGGTGATGATGACTCCTTCTAGATCTTGATGATTTATTTTTCGGTCCTTTGCATTAACGGAGATCGTCGTTAGATCAATAATTGATAATTTATTATTGTTTTTTTTTTTTAAGACTCTTTTTTGATACAGACTTTTATGATACAGTGTCTTTGTAGTAACAGTGAATATAATATAATATGATATTTTATATTAATTTTACATATATATACATATATATATATATATAATTTTATATATATATATATGTTATAATTTTTTATATATATTACATATATATATAATTATATAATAATGTACATAATTAAAAATAATCAAAATGCAAAGGATTAACATTATATCTTTGTCTGATCTCAATGAGAATTCATTATACAAATTTTATTTCACAGCAGACGAGGAACCAGAGAAAAAGGAGCTGCTAGGGGTAAATACTGGCATCGTCAATAAACCTCCGAAACCAAACCCATTCGTAAAGATATTTTCTCTATTTTTTTTTTTTTTTTCCAATAAGAAGTGCATGTCAGGCTTTTGCAAGGCTTGCTGAATGGCTTTTGCATGTTACTTTCGAAAATTTATTTCACTCTGATCGGTATAAATTCAACAAGTCAATTCAAGAATTTAGATCTTTTTAAAAGGAGATTCCAAAAATCACTTTTTATATATTCTATCTTTAATATGAATCATTGAATACCTCTCTCTCTTTCTTTTTCTCTTTCACTCTTTTTCTCTCTCTTTCTCTCTCTCATTCTCTTTTTACTTTGCCCTGCCAAGTATATAATAAAATGCGTGCGATAAAAAGCCGACTTGTGTAAGAAAAGCTATTTAACACTAGTACTACTATAACAATATTATTCTGATATATTAAGATATATATATTTATATACATAGGGTGTTTCAGCTAAAGGAGGCCACTTAAATATTTTCTTTGTTTTTTATGATGCGACAAACTTTTATGGCATACTTTGAATGGTTTAAAAAGAGGTATGTTATGAATAGTTTATATATACATATATATATATATATATATATATATATATATATAATACAATATTATGTATGTTATAAGCGGCCTCTAACTAAAACACCCTGTGTGTATGTATGTGTATATGTATATATATATTCATACATAGTAGTAACTCAGAAAGAAAATCAGTAAAATATAGAAATAAATAAATGTACAAAAACGATCATACGATGGGGAAAAAAATTTAAGCATCTCTCATACAAAAGCTTGCGGGTATGCTAAAGGCCTTAATTAATTTAGGGAGGAAAAAAAAAGGAAATAGAAAAAATTTTTTCATTTCTCCGTATAGAATTGATGCAACATAAAAATTCGTAGACCCCGTTAGATCTTCCATTACGACGTGCGAAATTGGTACAGATCATTTTTTCGAAAATTTTAAATAGACACACATTCGTATATATATATACAAAAAAAAAAAGAAAAAAACATTCGAAACACCAGTCACACTCGGATCGTTTTATAAATCTAATGCTCGTGGAACAATGCGATTCGAAAAAATAGTTACAAATAGCTTTTCTTAAAGATGACGAAAAGTCGGCGATATGTTATCGATATTTATTCTAATATATTATCTTTTCTTTTTTTTCTCTTTCCCTCCCTCCCTCTCTCCCTATCTTATAGTCAATGGAGGATCTAAGGGAAGAACCAGAATTGGAAGAATGCGAAGAAGAGGAGGAGGAGAACGACGAGAAAACAGGATTGACGGAAGAGGATGTACAAGAAAAACGGGATAAGGATAACAAAAAGGATGGTGATGATGATGATGATGATGATGATGAGGATGAGGATGAGGAGGAGGAGGAAGAGGAGGAGGAAGAAGGAGAAGAAGAAGAAGGAAAGAAGGATGACAGTCAAGAGGACGAGGTCCTCTTGAAGTCGGTAAGAGATACGTCACGGAGAATGTCCTTGATCGATAATCCATTGGTAAACGAAGAAAAGGGACTCCTTCAAACGAATTTTTCCGTGACTGGCATAAATGAAATTAAAACCGAATGTATACCGACCGTTAATAACCCCGATACGAATCCTGGCCGTGATTTTACCGGCGTTAAAAAGGATCCACCAAAACGACCAATGAGTTTAGATCTTAGTTTACCCGTTACGTACAAAAAGCCACACGGAGGAGCTCGTTTCGAAAGAGTTACGGCAAGATTGATCGATCCTCGCGATAATACGTTCAAAAATTAGATAAATTATACGCATTTAATATTTAGGAAACGTTTGAAAGATATATACATATATATTACGCGATTAGAATATATATATACATACATACATACATACATATATATATATATGTATGTATGTATGTATGTGTGTGTAAAAAAAAAATATAAATTAATGAAAGAAACTTATAGTGCCTAGAATTTACATATCGCTAAAAATACGAGATTTAGGATGTTTGTTCTACTGCGTTTAGGATGAGATCTTTGGATACATTTAATAACACTTAGTGCCTCTCGCGTATTAATTGATAATAATAACAATAATAATAATAGATAGATAGATAGATAGATAATAATACAATGATGACGATGATAATAATTATTATAGTAGTAACAATAACGTTATAATATTTAAGCCCTACGACAACGAAACGATATACGATCGATCCTTAGATCTTGCAATAAAAAAATAAAAAATCTTGTCAAGATTTTTCTATCTAGATTCGCGCACATAAGAGCGAGTATAATTGGACAGACTAGAATTATTTAATTAGACGATTAACGTGAAACGACGATAATAATTTTTCGATTGATATACGTATACATACATACATATATACTACATACCTACATACGTGTATATATATATATATATATATATATATATATATATATATATATATACACACACACACACACACACACGTACAAACTTAAATTCAAAACGTTTAATTTTATACTTATATGGGGAGACTAAAGTCATTGTACTAATCGCTATCATTGTAATTTTCATATCGCTATTCGATTCCCATATAATTCGACACTAATGGCACGGTTTTGTATGTGCACTGCCTGCTTAGAAACATAATCGCACGAGATTACAAAAGAGAAAAAGGTTAAAAAAAGAAAAAAAGAAAGGATAAACAGGTCAAAATCGGTGTATGTATATTTGTCAAATTGATCCAACGTTCGATCATTTTTCAGCTTGTTTTCTCCATATACACTTTATGTTACACACACACACACATACGTATACCATGTGAGTTCACTTACATACACGCGCACAATGTTTCGTATGCTTGTATGCTTGCTACGATAACGAAAATTAAATTTAATATTCGATATACGCGTATTTATGCGTATAAGAAAGAATGAAAGTTTGCGTGCATCTGTGTTTCTCTGTGTGCGTGCGTGCGTGCGTGCGTGTATGTATGACAAATTTTTCAAATTTAATTTCATTAAAATGATTCAAAAGTCACTTATCATTCATATCTGTGTTTATTAGGTGTTTCGGTTCTTTATTAGCAGCTTCAAACAAGCGGAAAAGATAATATTGGCGTTTTTGTGTGCTTTTGGTGGGCGATATTATTGTGTTTATAATACGAAATCATTCATAAATGTTTTCTAGATAAATATATATACATATATATTTAAAAAAGAAAAAAGAAAAAAGTAACGATAGGAAAGAAAAGTTAAATGGATACGGGTGGAAGCTTCAAGATGGCGCCGACAAACGTTCACAGCTGATTTACTTACCATCGCATCGCGATTTCGATTTTAATTTTCTTTTTTATTTTTTTTATTTTTTTTGTTACCTTTATTTCTTTGTATTTCTCGTTTTCTCAGCGTTTAATTCGTTTAATCCAAAAAATCTTAATAATAATTTCAGCCAAGGAGTTCGTCTAGCACGAACGACGATGAGAGCGTTGTCGTACCACCGAATACCATTCTCCAAACAAATTCTACGTGCGAACTTTAGAGGTACTTTTACACTTTGTTTTCTCTCCATTTCTTTTTCTTTCTTCTTTTCTCTTTTTGTTTTATTCCATATTACATCTCTTACTTCTCTTGATCTGCACGTGAATTTATATTTCTTTTCCGTTCTTTATTTTTGTTTCTCTATTCTATCACATCTTCCCTCGTATTCCTTTCTCATCGGCTCTCAAAGTACTATTTCTCTCTCTCTTTTTTTTTTCTTAATCAATCTGTCTCGATTCTCGACGGAGAATGCAATTATTGCTTGACGATGATCTCGAGGAGCCTGCAAAAAGAAAAGGAAAACGCACGATCGGTGCGTTGAAAATCGTCGAATGACACTGTGATTGTGACGATTCAAACGATAAAATCCTTTCCAAGGGCATCGTTTTATATAGCATGTTATATAAACGGCGCAGTACAAAGGGAAGGAAGAAAAAAATATATATATATATGTATATGTATGTATATATATATATGTATATATATGTATATACGCATAAACACCTTTTCCAAGTCCGATCCATTTTTTTTTTGCACCTTTCCACCCACACGTCAATTCTCCAAATATTCCTCGAGTTTGTTACATACGAGCTAAAAAGAAAAAAAAAGAGAAAAAAACATAAAATAAAATAAAAAAGAAACATTAAACAAAACAAAAAAAAAAGAAAAAAAAAAACCTTATCGTGCCTCGCAACGACTCGTCATGATATTCGAACGGCTTCTACTAATAATAACACAACTTGCCGCATATGGTGGAAATCGTTGATGCATATACAAAAAAAAAAGGAGAACTATTGCTTGCAGCATCGATTGTTATACGTGCAACGACCAGGAACGTGTCTCGTTTTATTGCATCGCATGCCGTTGTCTCGCTTCAAGGCGCAAGAACGTACATAAATATATGCGTCCTTTATAATACATAGACGTTCATGTAAAAATTAGCTTATAAAATAAACGTACTACAAATTTCTGCCAGCTAATTATTGAGAATTTACGAAGAGATCGACGAAATGGTAGGGGAAGGGGGGTGGCTTGCGTACGCGTATCGCCGTGACAAACCAAACGATCGATCGATCGATCGATCGATCACAAAACATTTTTCCTTCGAAATTTGTAACTAATTCAAAACTAATCAGGAATTTTCGACGAAAGAAATTTCTTCGTCACTTGCATCTAGCATCGTGGCAAGGATTGATTAATCGCATCCACACGTACGTTCCTATTACGGAAATATTAGTTTTGCAAAGGAAAAGATATGTTTAAAGGGAATATTCATTATATTTCTATAGGCTAGCATGGACAATGACACTGGACAACGTTTGAAAGCCCCTGAACGTTCGCCGACGTCGACAGGTCAGTGTGATGATCATCGTCATCTTCAACATCATCATCGTCATCATCAACGTCATCATCAACGTCATCATTATTTTCTTCTTTTTATTCATCCTCACTTTATATCTACGAAGTACACTACTCAGGCTCTAAGGTCTCCTAATTTTCGTTTTCTAAACAACTTACATCAGAAAGCTTAAACCACTCTCACTTTTCATCATAGTCATTTTCTTCCTCTCTCTTCCTCTCTCTTCCTCTCTCTCTCTCTCTCTCTCTCTCTCTCTCTCTCTTTCTGTCTCCCCCCCCCTCTCTCTCTGTACACGTAAAAATTTTTCACAACGTCGACTCCGTAATCGCAAGATCGTTGTAAACGATTTTTCTCCAACGGAAAACTCTCTGATGCAAGAACGACGACGTCGAAGAGTCCTTCGGTTGAAAATAAAAAAAAAAAAGAGAGAATAAAAATAATAAATAAACAAAGAAAAGAAAAACAAAAGCCAAAAAATCGCTAGGTACGAGGGTAGAATCTCGGGCGAGTCGGGAGCATGAGGTGGATCAATTCGAAGTTTTTCTTGCCGTGAAAAAAATAAAACGATAAAACTAAAGGAAAAAAACAAAAAAAAAAGAAAGAAAGAAACACTTTGCCGCTAGTCGCTGTATTCTCGACGGCAATAATTTTTCAATGAACTAAACGGAACCCTCGAAGGATCAAATACAGAGCAGCCACGTTAATCACGAGGTCAACGTTGTGAAAAAAAATTATCCACGTACAGACGATTACTATGTTGAGAAATTTTATATCTTTCTGATCCAAGTATTGTTTTTCTTTTTTTTTTTTTTTTCCCCAAAGAAATTATTAATTCGAGAGACCTTAGAGTACTTGAATGCAAATTCGTATATACTTATTTACACATGCTTCTCTATCTCTCTCTCTTTCTCTCTCTCTCTCTCTCTCTCTCTCTTTCTCTCTCTCTCTCTCTCTCTCTCTCTCTTTCTCTCTCTCTCTCTCTCTCTCTCTCTCTCTCTCTCTGTGTCACGATAGCAAAACGATAGTAATTATTCTCTCCCTCTTTTTTTTTTCTCTCTCTTCTTTGTTGATTTTGTAGATACCAGAAAACCTTTGGTCCTGAACATGAGTCCTATCTATCTGTCGGACGATTGTCGGACTTTCGGCAATCCTCTGAGCTATCTAGGAGGTCCAAGACTACAACCAAGGAATAGAAACTCTATAGAGTCCGTTCTGTCCTTGGACTGAGAATACTTCCGTCGTTTCTCTTCTTCGAGAGTATTATAAGAGATACAAGAATATTTCATATTCTCGATTATTAGATAAATTTATTTCCTCCTTTTCTATCCTCTTCTCTTGTCCCATGTATTCGAGGCAATTCGAATGGCTCGTTACGGAGAAGATATAAAAATTTTTAGGAAAAATATATATTTTATTCTTCGTATTTACAAATAAAAAAGGATAAAAGAAATATATATATATACACATACATACATGTACATATGTGCGTGTATATGTATATATAAAAGAAGAGGATTAAAAGAAGAAAATAGAAAAGTTCATGGCGAAGTTCCCTAGAATGCGTATATACGAAATGTATTTGTGTATTACAACAAAATCGTCATCTTAACCCTAGTCAAGGTTTCCTTTCATTTCCTCTCTCTCTCTCTCTCTCTCTCTCTATATATATATATATATATATATATATATATATATATATATATATATATATAATCACACATACACGTGCGCGCGCGCACGCATACACATCAGACACGCACACGTATACACGCACATAGCGTTTCCTCTTCCCCATCCAATAAAGTTTACAAAAAAAGCTCGTTAAATCGAAATGGACGATTATGGTATCGAGCAAAAAATGTAAAATATAAGACAATGCGAATATTAAGGATGAAAAAATAAGGACATATTGTTCGTGTTAATATCTCACACAAAACAAGCGTGAGATGATTATGAAGATAGGTGTCATTATTATTTCTTCCCCTCTTATAGTTCAAAAATAGGATATTAGCGAAATAAGATGTCCATTCTCATTTCTCTGCAATCGTCGTAGTAAACTGTTTAAAAAAGAAAAAAAAAAAGTAAAAAAAAAAAGGACAACATTATATAATAAATATAATTGATAATGTTAATTACTAGGAGTACAATAAAAAATTAATAATGTATAACAAATACAGTAATACAAGTATATGGAGTATTATTTCTGCCATTTTTTTTTCTACCATGGATCCTTTGAAAAAAGAAAAAAAAAAACGTTAAAAACTAAAAATCAATATTCGTAAATTCATGATATTTAAGGGAGTATTTCGAGACAACGAAATAAAAAAAGAAAAAAAAGAGACAAATAAAGAAAAAAAATCCGTCAGACAGTCGTCGTTGTCGTAATTATTTATTTTTTATTTTTTTTTTCACGGTTATTCGTTATCAGAATCTCTATCGATTTTTGTATCATATATTTCGTTGGATCTGACGTTTTTTTTGTTTTATATAAAATAAATAACAATCACGTCGTCGAATTCCTGGATCGAATCTATTTTGATAAATGTAATATTTTTTAAAAATCTTTTTACTGTAAAATTTATTATATATAATTTTGTTTATTAATAAACACACACACCGACACACGCGTACAATTTTTTTTATCTCAATAAAAGAACGTGTTATTACAATTTATAATTGCTAGAAGTTAGAAATTTTTGTAAAACAAATATTATCTCTTACAATCACAACGCAATAGTTTTTTCTCATACTTACAAATAAATGTTTGTTCTTTCCGAAATTTAAAGAACGTCATATCGTCTGATTTCTAAAGAGGAAAGATTTATACAAAAAAAAAATTGTTCGATCAAATAAAAAAAAAAATTTTGTTTCCCTCCAAATTGTGTCGCCTAATTTTTATATCGAAGCCACTTTTTTAACATTTTATCATCGCTACGATTTATACGATGCGTCGATGGGTGCATGGCTCGTATAAATAAATAAATAAATAAATAAATAAATAAATAAAAAATGAAAAAAAAAAGTAAGAAAAAATAAAACATAATATTAGTACGTTTTTCTATATAATGGCTGCGTTCCGATATCGTGTACACATTTATACGCGTTTATTTTTTCTCTTCGCAATCCATTTTCAATTGTCATCTATTAATACGAGCCATTCGTTCCACCGTAAACGAAAAATAAAATCCACACACTTTTACACGTCAATATTTCGACCATCAATAACACCGTACTAGGAATTTTCTATTATTGTACGATCATTCGTGTCTTACCTTTTACGTATAAGCAACTATTTCGAAAATAGAGCGGCAGCCAATCAGGAACGATCGTATTTCTTCAGAAACATAGGGATAAATCTTCTAATATTATATTCTCTTCGGTATCGAACCTTGATTGAAATTAATCAGAATGTGGACGGACCACTTTCAATTATTGCATTTTTAAAAAAGGTCAAAAACATTTCTATTTTCGAGGACTCATGATACTCCACGTACTTGACACAGGCTGAAGCCAAATTACAATTATAGGATTATTGTCCAATTACTAATGTAATCAATTAATAATTTTGTTAAGTATTAAACCAGCTTTCTATTTCCTAGGTACGTATATATTTTGAATGTTTCATATAAAATTTCATATAAAAAAAAATTTGAACAGCTTTAGTTTAAAATTTAACTGTTAAAATGTGTAACGACGTAACCTTCACTGATATCGAGTAGATTTTCTCACATGTTAATTGTACATTTATTAATCCTTATTAAAAAAAAAAAAAAAAAAAAAAAAAAAAAAAAAAAAAAAAAAAAAAAAAAAATAATAATAATAATTAATGATGGAACAATTGGAAGCAGCATTGGCAGCAATATCAGCGTTACGTACTAGTGTTGATCAATTTTTCGGAGCTTTTCTAAACAATTTACTCGACGAAGATGAAACTAGACATGTCATACGTTTACAAGGATTAATGACAACAATTAGCAGAAATTTGAGGTATACGATTTAGTATTATACTTTTTATTTCAAAGTGAAAATAATTATTCGTATAATATATACAAATTTTGCAGAAATGTAGATGAAAGAATTAGAATTTTAGATCCACTGTCATATCCGTTGAATTTTTCAAGCATAACTGATATCAATCAGGAAACTGAGGAGCAAAGGCAAGCATTTTATAATTCTCTTATCGACAATTATTAATAGACATATAAAGTTCACTAGTATATTACTTAACCTGAATTAATTAAATATATATATTATACAAATATCAACAGAGCAAAGAGAGATAGAGTTCAAACTAGTAATCATAATGTAAAATGTATCTGCAAATGAGCAAAGGTCTTTTACAATAATAAAAAATTTTATGTTCATAATATATATATATATGGCATAACAAAAGTTTAAATCTTTTTTAAAGGCAAATCAAATCTATGGCAGCTAACTTCAATCAATTGTTTGACGATATGACAATATCCATATCTAAATTAGTTGCATCGACTGCAACTTTTGATGTTACATTAGGATATGTCTTAAAGGCAGTAATAGTAATTAGAGGCGTCATGATTGAATGGATTGTTATAAAAGGTTATGAAGAATCAATGGATATGTGGACACAATCTAAGTATAAAGTCTTCAGAAAAGTAACAGAAAATGCTCTTGCTGCGATGTTACATTTTTATTCAACAGAATGTCCAGAATTAGCTATACAATCATTTATGGTAATGCAATTATTTTTCATAAAATAAATCACAATGTTCATAGCAAATAAAATAAAAATAATATAAAATCATCGAAATCACTAATCACTTATGAGAATATGTAAAAGTTTGTTACCTTTTTTCTAGATTTGGTTGCATAGTCTAATCAATTTGTTCATTGAACCATGCAAACATTGTGGTCTACATTTAAAAAGAGTTTCACTTCCAACTTGGAGAGATTTTAATACGTACGAAGCGTATCACGAGGAATGTAAACTGTACAGTGGTAATGATAACGTTTAATAAGTTAAAATCAATGCCATTACTATTCATAGAATTTTTCATTTTTCTATTGTAAGATAAGACATTGTTACAATTCGTACCTTTCTTTGTGTGGTCGAATTATTATTTGCACCACGATGGTTGGAACCTTCAGAAAAGGTATTTGTGTTTACCGCTGTATCGTTTAATTAGGTAATCACCGTAAACGATAAAGAGACTTTATGATTTTGAGATTACATATATATTATTGGTTTTGGCTATTTTTGTTTTTTCATTTGTAAACTTTTTACTTACCTCGATGTATTAATAAATAATGATTTATAAAAACCTTGCGGATATTACGTTGACATAACCTGCCTGCCATAACCAACATTTTATATAACTAACTCATTTTGTATCTTGTGTAAAAGATATGACTAAAATACCAGAAGGAGACTTCTTGAGCGACTGCTTCGTTTGACATTCTAAAACTGCTGCATGTGCTGTGTTAGGTTAATACTGGGATTATAAACATCCATACATTTTTTGGTACGAGTGTTCACAGCGCCCTCGCTGAGGGACAGGCTCATAGACAAGGACTAATCTTCAATGTGTTGATAAATAGAGTGAGACAGAAACTGTACGAGTGAGTGACATGTATATTAAATATGAAATATTTATTTGCTTATCTTTTAATTAAAAAGAAGAAAAAAGAATGTAACACGTTATTTATTTTTAAAATAACATCTTTTTAGTATTATATTATAAAAAATTACATATATTGATATATATATATATATATATATATATATATATATATATATATAGAATGTGTCATTACAATATTATATGTATATAAACGTATACAAAATATATAAAATAGCAGCTCGAAGACTCTAACGACTGCATTGCACGCAGTCGATGGAAAAACGCTTGTCTTTTAAATCGCGAAACGCGAACGAGCAAACACTGATTCTAATTGGCGATATATTTCTATTTTACCGATACAAACACTCGATTAATTCATTGTTACGCGCGCGATCGCAATGAAGTTCTCAAACAGAAAAATACAAACGAAATAATTAATACAATTATTATAATAAGAAATTGTATAAATTTTTCAAGAAATGTATGATATAGAAATATACTCACTTTAACTTTTCGTTGAGGCGTGCAAGAAAGACTTTTTATGTATATTACATATATAATATTTATGTATATATTACATAAGGCCAACTAAAACGAAATAAAATGTTAAAGTATCGAGATATTTAATCGAATTTATTTTAAGTTTGTCATGAGTTTAAGTTTTTTTAAATGTCTAAATGATAAACTATTGTTTAACTATTAGTTTATTGTACTTCGCGAATATTATAGATTGTTTAAATAATTGAAAAATTACCGAAACTATTAATTTTTATGTTTTTGTGCTTTAAAAAACTAAACAAACTCGGCGATCGTCAAAGTTTATAAAGGTGCTGTTTATAACTGTTAAATTTTAACAAATCTGTTCGCATATATGTATATGATAAATATATCGATATATTGATATATTGGTCAATGTATCGTTCGATTTATTTACGTTTGATCCACTGTCGGTAATAACGTTAATTCCTAAAACGTACTGTAGATGTCAGGATGATACATCGAACGGAATACCACCATGTTCATTCCCTAGTTGCGAGTGTTACCAGACACAGGTAGTTAAATTATTGCGGGAATCCGCGGGAGATCGTTCGATCGTGCTAACAGTGGTGTGTCTTTCATCGAGTGCCCTTCGAGCGTACACACGGCGAAATATATAGAATATTATTTCCCATATATATATATATATATATATACATATATATATATATATACATAGAGAGAGAGAGAGAAAGAGAGAAAGTGAGTGAAAAAGAAAAAGAGAGTAAAAGATATTCGAAAGAAGACCGTGTCTCGTCGTGTACGCTTTCGACCGGTTCCGGTAAGCGAGAGCGTTTTTTAAAAGTCGGATAAATAAAAAAGAAATAAAATTAAATTAAATTAAATTAAAATAGAATGAAATAAAGTAGAAACAAAAAGAGCAAGCGCATCGACCTTCTCGCATCCGATCGTCGCGATCGAGAAAGGAAAAGGAAAGAAACTAAAAGGAGTAAGAAAGGAATAGGAAGAAGAAGAAGAGGAAAAAAAGAAAGGAAAGAAAGAAAGAAAGAAAGAAAGAAAGAAAGAAAGAGAAATAAATCTCGTTCTTCGGTCAAGGGTGAATACCAGCCATATTGCCAAGATAATAAATGGTTTCGCATATTTCACATTGATTTTACTTCGCGGGGTACGACTAATGATCAAGTATTAAATCGTAAAATGAGAACAATGAAGTACTGAGAACGATAATGTGGATCACGGCGAATAAGTGAGTATCTCCTGTTATAACATATATATAATATTTATTGTTGTCTCTCATCTTTTGGCCTCTAACTTGATCTCTCTCTCTCTCTCTCTCTCTCTCTCTCTCTCTCTCTCTCTCTCTCTCTCCCTCTCTCTCTTTCCACTTTTATTATTCTTTTTTTTTCGTTTCTTCCTTTCTTTCTAGTTAGTCGATATATTTATATATAAACATACATATATATATACATATAAACATTTGTTGACGCGCTCGAGGTCGAGCTCCGTACTAAATAATCATCCGGTTATCGATCTTTCATCGAAGGATATCGTATTGTCTTTCCCTTTTGACAAGGTCAATCCGAGACACAATGTTTCTTGTTTATTTTTTTATTTAATCTACGTCCTAACATTAATCTATTCTCTCTCTCTCTCTCTCTCCTTCTTTCTCCTCCTCTTTCTCTCTCTATATATACGAAAAAAAAAAAACCAAAACATGCGTTACAAATATCAGTATTATCGAAAGATCTTCCATTTTCCCCCCATATAAGATAATAAATACATTTAAACGTCGTTCGAAGGTATAACCATGCCAATGATAGAATTTTATTACGATACACTTATTACGATATATACTTAACCATCAATTATAATGTAACCAAAGTGACAACGTATTTAAATTTATTCAAATGTGTATCGCGACCGATAAGTCCGATGTTAACACTGTTAACTTCACGTTCGATCGACAAAGTAAAAGTGGCGATCGATGAAAAGAAACGCCATCGATTCGGCGGGGTGGTAGTATGTAGGACGGGAGGGGGAGGGAGGAGGATTCGAAGGCGAGGGTCGAAACTGGGCGAATGTACGAAGGGCGAGCGAACGTCTCAGGCGATCTGAATATCTCTCATTGGAAAAATTTTCTAGCAAAATTCGATTCCCTCTCTCTCTCTCTCTCTCTCTCTCTCTCTCTCTCTCTCTCTCTCTCGTATAAAATTGAAATATCGATTTGTACGAAGCATCGCTATAAGGAGGGGAGGATACAGCAGGTGGTAAAACACGTGGCATGCGTAGAAAAGTTGCACCAGTCCTTTTCTCCCTGCATACATATCTCATTTCGTGCTTCCTTTCTTGCCCTCCCCCCGTTTCCTCCCTATCACCCTCTCCTCCTCTCCTCCTCCCTTCCTTCCTTTCTTCATCCCTTCTTTCTCACGTCTCTCTCTCTCACTCTCTCTCTCTCTCTCTCTCTCTCTCTCTCTCTCTCTCTCTCTCTCTCTCTCTCTCTCTCTCTCACTCACTCACTTACTCGTCCATACCTCCCCTTTTAACCAGCGATGAAAACGACGAAACGAAGTCGAGTTACTTATTCGCTTTTACGTATGTAAGTGTATGTATATATATGATATTACACACACGTACATAGATACATACATACATACATACATACATACACGTATATACATATACATATATATATGTATATATGTGTATATATATATATATATATAAATATATATATATATCGGATCGATAAATTCAACAACAACGTGCTCCTCGAAGGTCACATGATCAACGGGGGAAGAAGGATAAATAAATATGAAGGAATGAAGAAAAAAAAGAATAAAACGAAAACGAGAACAACAAGCAAAAAAGAAAAGAAAAGAAATATTACAGCGCAAATGAAGACGTCGTAGGTGGTAAGAGCGGAGTTCGTTCGAGATTGGGAATAATCGTCGTTCTTATATTGCCATACTCGTATAGACGCGAGAACGCGTATAAAATTACATGGTGGTAAAGGGATACCGTACGACTAAATTAATATCCTAAACCTACCGGTCGGTCCTTCCATATTCTTTATTACTCACTGTCACTTTTCCTCCATCGACTATGCGGCGATTTAATAACACGATGGGTTTCAATTTCCGCGCCCTCGTGCCGTACCTTGGCGCGTCGTCAGGGAAGGACCGAGGGATCGGAATGATCGAGGGATCGAAAGATCGATGAACGCGATCGAAGGATCGATGGGCGGAGAATAATCGAGTTATCGAGAGATCATCCCTTTTCTTTACGTATTTTTTGCTCTCTGTCTCTCTCTCTCTCTCTCTCTCTCTCTCTCTCTCTCTCTCTCTCTTTACGTGAACAAATTTTAATTCAATTCATTTCTTCCTCATTCTAATGCCTCGTTCGAATGAAACCGACGGCAATGATCGAAAAGGAAAACAAAAAAAATGTAAAGTTCAATTCAAATTAAATAATCTCTTGATGTGCGACTTCAAAAAAAAAAAGAAAGAAATAAAATAGAAAAAGAAAAATAGGTACGAAAGACTAAAGAGATGTAATATCGATTCATTAAATTTTTAATACTAACGTCGATCATCGTTTCCGTTATCGAAACTTTTCGTTCGATATCATCTTTCTCACTCTCGCGTCGTATCCAATAACAAAGAGAAGTTTAAAGTGTCTACTCGTTAGTACGCGTTCCTTCCCTAAAAAAGACTCGGGTTTCTCATCTAAAAAAAAAAAAAAGAAAAGAAACAAGAGAGAGAGAGAAAAGAGAGGAAGAGGAAGAAGAGAAAAAAGGGTAAATATTCGAAGAGGGATAATGTGACATGTAAAAAATGTGACAAAATGCATATGAGAGAGAAAGAGATAGAGAGAGAGAGAGAGAGAGAGGGAGAGAATGGGGATGGGAAGGGGGTTGAGAGGGGGGAAGAGAGAATATCCCTTATCGAGGATTTTGCGCTTTATCGAGCTTCCAATTTCCTAGTCGATATCAGTGTAACGAGAATCGAAAGAACACAGCTCCCTCGAGATCAAATTAGAGGCGTAACATGCGTATATATATATATATATATATATATATATATATATATATATATATATATTTATCGTTAATATAACGTATAATTTCGATATATTGTCAAGTGTCTTTCATAAATCTATAACGTACGTTATATCTACGTTAATCGATTTGTATCTTACGAACAAATTAACAAATTAAGAAATCTTGAATCGCAGGTGAAACACTTTTCTAAAATCTACTTGCGCATGTTAACCCTTTCTCATATCTCAAATATAAATTTACCCCCAAAAAACTCGATTTTATCGTCAAAAATAATCGATATATATATATATATATATATATATCTCACGATTCTAATTTTATGCGAGTCACCCGTTATACGCATACGCATGCGAGATATGAACAAATACATACGTACTTACATATATACATACATACATACATACATACATACATACATACATACATACATACATACATACATACATACATACATACATACAACATATAAACATATATATATATATATATGTATGTATGTATGTATGTATGTATGTATATTGGGATCATCGCGGAGAGGAAACGAGCGAGGATCTATCTCATTCTCGATCCTTAGAGGAAATATCGAGTAGGAGGTATCTAACGCTCTTCCACTTATCAATATTAAGTTGCCCGGTGGGAGATAGAAGTGTGACGTCAGCCGGTGATCCCGCATGGCAACTGCCAGCGAAGAAGCTGAGACGCAAGGACAAAATACATACAACACACGCAACATACACAAAATGTACAACACACACACACACACCTATACACCTACACACCGACACACGATACAACACAACGCGCCTCTTTGCGTTTATAAGCACGTGGCACGCGTTTCAAAACTTGCGACGACAACCAAACGATAGATCTTTTTTTCTTTCTCTTTTCTTCTTATACAATATACCTACGTACTTTTACTCTATTCCTTCTTTCTAAGGACGTGTTCTCTCTCTCTCTCTCTCTCTATCGTGTCGCTTCTATGTTTATCTTTCTCTCCCTCTCTCTCTCTCTCTCTCTCTCTTTCTCTCTCTTTCGCTTAGTCTCTCTCTCTCTCTCTTTCTCTCTCTTTCGCTCTGTCTCTCTCTCTCTCTCTCTTTCTCTCTCTTTCACTCTGTCTCTCTCTTTCGTATAGCTTTCCTAGCCTCATGGCTTGCATTCAGTCAGAAAAGCGCGCGAACGACGAATAACACGCATCATTGGGCGAGACGCAGAGGTAAAGAGAGATAGATAGATAGACAGATAGGAAGAGAGAGAAAGAGAGAGAGAAAGAGAGAGAGAGAAAGAGAGAGAGAGAGAGATGAGATACCCCAGGACAACGGGGCTCGTTCGTTCTTTCAAGCCAGCTGTCTACCGTTTGTCTCTTCCCCGACAGACACGCGGCAACTCGCATGCACTCGTTTTCTCTCCTTCTCTTTCTATCCTTCTTCTTCTTCTTCTTCTTCTTCTTTTCATTTTCTCCCTTTCTTATTTTTTCTTTTTATTTTTTTTTTTTTAATTTATTCTCTTATCTTTTTAATCTCGAATCGAGAAACGAGTTACCATGCGAAAATCCATGGGATAGTCGATAGTTTCTTTTTTCAATTATTTTGCTTTATTATCGATATAGGTAAGCAAATAGAATTTCACATTCATCGGCCATTTCTCTCTCTCTCTCTCTCTCTCTCTCTCTCTCTCTCTCTCTCTTTTGATTTACATTTGGAAATAAAACTGCTGTCATTTTTTATATCGTAAATACACACGCGTCTCTCTCTCTCTCTCTCTCTCTCTCTCTTTCTCTCTATCTATTTGCTTCTCTCTGTCATACACACATAGAGACACATACACGCGCGAGCGCATGCACACGCATGCACGCACTTACACGGACATAATTTTGTTGTCACATATTGCTAAAAAGGAAATTACATCACGTTATTATTAATATCATTATTCTCACCCTATCAGCACGTAATACCTTATGTCAAGAGTTTCCTCCTTCAGCCTCATGACACTTCGTAACGCATTAATTTAACAATTAATGAAAGAGAGAACATCTGCGCGTGTTGGAAAGACATATTGTTGGAAAAACTAGTTCGATGGTCTCTCGGCTCGATAGACGTACATATATTCGGATTTAAATAAATTTTCAGATCCGAACGATCGGGTTTATACGCACGTCGATATGCTTCTCTTTAAATTTTCTCTTTTAATATTTCATACACATTTGCACACACATATGTGTATATATATATATATATATATATATATGAATCCTTATAGGAAATGAAATAACAGTTCGGTAATCGCAGTATATATTTTCAATGTTATTCGCGATAGACTTATTGGATGGTATGAGTATTGGTACGGTATGGGATGGGTATGGGGTGTGGTATGGTGTGTGGTGGGGTGTAGGTGTAGGTGGAGGTGGAGTAGGGTATGACGTCACGTTACGAATATATTCGAGCTCTCCTTCGTCGAAGGAGAAAATAGTCGTCGGGCTGTACATAAGTTTGAAAGTGTGAATGATAAAAGATTGAAAAGATGGCGGTCCGTTCCATTCGGTTCGGGATCGAAGGTGTACGAACAAACGGTACGGGATTCCTGTCCTTAATGGATGGGAATCCAAGGAGGCGGTTCTCCTCTTATGTACCGCCGAGAAAAACCTGTCTGTACCACGAAATGACCTGCATGCATCCCACGGTGCATCACTCGGTTGTGTCCATCGAGTACGGTGCTAACGGGGATATGGTGGTTTGATACAAATCGCGGTGTGTGACTGTTCAATGTAATAATATCGTTCCACTTGATATCGATTTCCCAAAGAATTATCACGCGTTCATTCACGGACCTACACAAATCGCTATCTATCATATACGTACATATCTCTGTGTGTATATATATATATATATATATATATATATATATATATATATATATATATATATATATATAAATAAATGGTATCATTCGATCATGAACGCTCGATATGATACACTTCGTATAGTTGCGCATTACCCATATCTACATATTATAAACGTTACGTAACTTCGCGCGTATTAATTACAATAATACAAATTCGTACAATGCGAGACATTAATTAAAATCATTTATATCGATCGATCTCATCGAAATTGCTAACGCGAATTGGACTACGTCGTTCGTATGTATACACGATAAATTAATGACAGAGAGAAAGAGAGAGAGAGAGAGAGAGAGAGAGAAATTCTTTTTGAATTCGTTTTCGGTCTTATCTATGCGATACGAAAGTTGTTGATTAAAAAAAGAAAAAAACATAAGAACGTTCGAAACTCGTCGAACTCGAAAGAGTTAATGGCCGATTGATTGCGGTGTACATACGAATGAGCTTTTTAGCTTTTCCTGTTATATTTTTGTTTTCTCTTTCTTTCTCGATTATCATTTTCTTCTTTGTTTTTTCTACCCACCACCATCACCACAACCACCACCTTCACCACCCCGACGATTAATCATAAAACCGATAACGCGAATAATAAAGCGATTTCGCTTAAAGTAAATCGTTACCTCGCAATTAGTCGTTAAGAATAAACAGTTTTTCTCATTGATAAATGGATTCGCGTATAACCAAGTCCCGAGTGAGCTCGGCCGAATCGGTTTCTTAGAAGGCAGGAACGAAAATGCGAGACCTTGCAACCCGCTCTGAAATCCCTTCCTCTCATTTCTTCTTCTTCTTCTTCTTCTTCTTCGTCTTCTTCTTCGTCTTCTTCGTCTTCCGCGTCCTCTCTCCGTCTTCTTCGCTTCCTCACTCTATCTCTTTCTCTCTCTCTCTCTCTCTCTCTCTCTTCGTTCCCATCCCTCTCCCCCCTTTTTTCCCCATTCCCGCTCTTTTTGGCTCTTTTTGGCATTTCTTCGCCTTTACTTTTCTCCCTTTGTCCTTTTTCTTTTTCATTTCATTTTCTTTCTTTATCTTCTTGTTTGTTTATTTGTTTGTTTTTTTCTTCTTCTTCTTCTTCTTCTTTTTGTTCTTTTCCTTACGCAATTGCACCTCCCAAGGCGAGAAACGAACTACAGCTCGTTTCAAAAATTTAACGACAAGAAAATATGATATCGAGGTTGAGAGAGAGAGATGAGCGCGTGTTCTTTCTCTTATCTTTCCTTTTTTTTTTTCTTTTGTTGTCGTCGGTTAAAAAATAAAAGGAAAAGTAAAGAAAGAAAAAAATGAAAAGGAAAGGAAAGGAAAGAAATTGCATCATCTAATGAGAGTAACGTAGGTATCGTATAATGCTGGGAACGTATCGGGACGATAAAGGCGTCCATTTTTTTTTTCCACCTGTGTGGATTACAATCGAGTCTGATAGAGCGGAAGTCACACCCTTTTCACATAAAGTAGTTCGTGTATACTCACATAATGTCTGGTCTTTAGGAGTGCCGTATATATATATATATACATATGTATACATATATACATATATATATATATGTATATATACATACGTATATGTATTCGTACGTGCAGCGTGCATGCAGCACGTATGTATATATGTATCTGAATAGGTATATACGTGTGTATATATATATATATATATATATATATATGTGTGTATGCATGTATGCCTGTATAGACATGTGGATGCACAATCTGCTTTATTGATTTTGATTTGAATGAAGCAGTACCGAATAATAGTATCTCCTCGTGTTTCTCTCGCTATGGAAATATTATTGCATCGATGTCATAAAAGGGAATAATATTATCGTTTATTAATTAAATTAATAACAATAATATCGCTTGAACGTTGATTCGATATATAAACGAGAAACAACAAATTAAAAGGAAATTTGTCGGAATATATATATATATATATCTTTTTTTCTCTCATTGTGCAAGATAGATGATCTGTGATCAGATATTTTTTACAAAAAAAGATATATATATAAACATATAAATAATTCAAGTATAATAATCAAATAACAATTACGTATCGTTCGTAAAGTGTGACGATTAATAATAAATAAACGTTCTTTGTGATTTGTTATAATAATCAATGATAATCATCTCAACGTACGGAAGTAAATCCCATGTCGATCGTGATTAAAAAATCTACGTACAACGATACGTACGAGATTTATTTATGTATTTATTTATTTTGTTATTTCGTACGTACGTAAGTATATTATTATTATTATTATTATTGTTTGTTTTCCTTTAACCGTGAACGAGACCGTGAAGCCAAGAGAACGGGATATAACTTGAAGCGTTTAATAGAAACGCAATGCGTTATCAAAGTGAGTGAAAGCATTGGACCTTTTCGTTTCTTTTAATAATGAATATGCATTGCAACGTTTGAGTTGAAACGAGCCCGAGGACTTGGGACCTACTTTCGTATGAATTAATTGATCAACGTCGAGAGACGCGTCCATTCGTTCGTTCCTTCGTTTGTATTCAATGGAATTCGTTTTATTGTATTTATTAATAATAATTCATCACAAATTAGATATAACGGTAGTAATAATACGACGCATTAACGCATGCTTATCTCTTTCTGATTACCGTAAGCGCTTTATCCGGTAAACTGGGTAATGTATGTATATAAGATAATGCGATAGAGAGAGAGAGAGAGAGAGAGAGAGAGAGAGAGAGAGAGAGAGAGAGAGAGAGAGAGAGAGATAGGGAGAGAAAAAAAGATGTACCAAAAATGCCAGACGTTCAAAAGACGATTAAAAATTTCGTTAATAAATTGTTCTTATACGAGCAAAGTAATCAATTAATATTTGTGACGTATGTATTTATACGCGACGTATGCATTTATGTGAGAGGCGATAAAGATTTTCTTCCTTCCAATCTTTCGAGCGACACGAGTCAATTTCGGATAAAGTTGTTTTTTTTTTTTTTGAATGATATCGTCCAAGCCAAATCGTCATTCGGACAGATCTCTACGAACGAAAATATTCGCGGCGTTCAAATTGCACGCGCAGTGTCAACCGTCGCGTCGCGTCGCATCGATCAGCTCGACGAACGATCCGAAAAAAAGAGAATTTCTTTTTTTCTATTCCTCTATCTCCCTCTCTCTCTCTCCCTCGCGCTCGGAATTCTAACCGTAAGTGATAAAAAAATAAAAAAAAAATATTTGCCATTAAGGACACGGGGCCCCTCGATAACTAGATTCTGCAGTGGTCCGTTGATCTCCAAGAAGGAAAGTTTTGTCTTGCCCTTTTCGGTTGCCAACGAGACGCACGGTTTTGCGTCGCGTTCGACAAAACGCATGTTTATCATCGGCCATCGATCCTCGCAATCGGCCTTAAGTTCGCGCGAACGATACAAGGGACTCCCTACGCTATATTGGATTCTCTCTCTCTCTCTCTCTCTCTCTCCCTCTCTCTCTCTACCGTTTAAAATCTATTGGTAGTCG
>OU426861.1:5191130-5268630 GCA_911387685.1 Dolichovespula media | reverse complement strand
GCGTTACACGGCCTTGTAGCAGTTGCAACGGGTTTATCGACACTTGCATGCATATGTGTGTACGTACATGCGCACGCATGCATGCATGCATGCACGCACGTACGTACGTACGTACGTACGTAACAACCATAAACACGTCTCGAAAATAGCGGAAAGTAGGTTTACATTTTTTCTCCTGTCTCTTTTTCTTTTCTGTTTTCTTCTTCATCTTCATCTTCTTCTTCTGCTTCTTCTTCTTCTTTTTCTGTTCTTTTTTTTTTGCCTTTTTTTATAGACGTCGTACGTATGTACATACAAACATTCATAGAAGCAATAAAACCGAGCTACATAGTTTCCGTCTTGAATGTGTCCGCTATCAAAGGATGCTTCTTATCGTGGCACAGATTGTATAGCGTGGACAGCTTCCTAAGCTGTTTTGTATGTATGTATGTATGTATGTACGTACACATGGTCTGGGAGTAACTATTAAACATCATCTATTTGCTATACGTTACTAAATTCATGGAACTCTTTCGCAATGATGGAAACAAATAGAATCGATCTTTTATATTTACTCTCACGTTATCTATATTATTTTGAATATCGTCGTAATTGCGATTTTTGACTTTTATCACGTTCGATTAAAATTTTCGTTTAAAAATGTTTACCTAACGAACTTTCTTATTCTCTTACTCGTTATATTATACGTATTATATTCTTTATCATCGTTATTATACGTAATTAATCTTCTTAACTTTTAGGTACAATTATTACAACGAATCGTAATAGTCATACATATCGTTGTTATTATTATTATGATTATTATTATAATTATTATCATCATCATCATCATCATCATGATCATAATTAATTCTTTACGTCGGTGAATGATATCGAAATTTTTCATGCGTATACTTTTTCTTCTCTCTCTCTCTCTCTCTCTCTCTCTCTCTCTCTCTCTCTCTCCCTCTCTCTCCTTTTTTTTTTTTAACAAAATTTTTTCAATATCATAAACGACTTCGCGTGGAAGCAGTTGAAAGTGAATGGCGTTTGATATCGATGAAAAATTTCATTTACTTTTTTTTTTTTTTGAATGAATGAATGAATTTTATCGTTTGAACGAATAAGAAAAAAATGGACGGGGGATGAGAGATGGGGTGGATGGTGGGGGGAGGGGAGGGGGGGAGGGGGAATAGTAAATAGGTAGACGACGACGAGTCGAGGTAGGAAGACTCACACCGGTTTCTCTTTCTTTCTTTTTATTTTTCGTGTCGCGGATGACTCTAGAAGGAAAAGAAAGAGAGAGAGAGAGAGAGAGAGAGAGATGGGGGGGGGAGAGAGAGGAAATTCTACTTTTTGGTAGAGGAGAGTAGCGTTCGTTAACCGAAACCGAAGGTACTTACTTACGTAGATTTAAACGTAAAGGGACAACTTTTCCAAAGGGTCCATTCTCGTCCCGTAGTTCAGAGCTCGACGAAAACGAGTGGCTACCCACCACGGAGATTTAAACCCGGTTTATGAAGAAACCTCTCGTTCATTGTCGGCCAAACCCAGGCAGGCAAGGCAGGCAGGCTGCCAGTAAGCTAGCAAGCAAGTAAGCAAGCAAGCAAGCAAGCAAGCAAGCATCCAACTAACCATACCAACCAACCCGTTGTGGTGCCTTTTTCGTCGTTTAAAGACATATGGCTCTACGAGCTTCGTCGATCCTAAGATCTTTACTTTCGTATGCTCCTTCGTAAAAAAAAAAAAAAAAGAAAAAGAAAGACAGCCAAAAAAGAAACTTGCGTATAATCATATAAGAAGAAGACGGTTAAAAGCCAGTTAAAATTAGAATTTAATCGGTGATAGGGACGAGGGTGGGAGTTTATTTTATTTTTTGCTTCGTTTTGTTCGTTTTTTTTTTTTGTTTTCGTTTTTAGTTCGTTTCATTCTCCTCCGCGCGAATCCCATTCACACGTACGAATCTTACTTCGAACGATTTCTCACTTGGATTTCTTTCCTTTTTTCTTCTTTTGTTGTTTTTGTTGTTTTTATTGTTATTATTATTGTTATTATTATTATTATTATTATTATTATTATTATTATTATTATTATTATTATTATTATTATTTCCTACAATTTATTAGTAAATTTCATAACGTTCGTAGTGATATATATATATATATATATATATATATATATATATATATATATGTCATATGTCATTCTATATATATACATAAGAAAAATTATTTTACGTTATCTGCATACGTAAAGATACATGCGTAAATATGTTTAATATACTCGCACATGCATGTCTCTTCATTTTATGAGATATTTTAATTAACATGACTTTCTTTTCCCTTTTTCTTTCTTGTTTTATTTGTGCGCCATAAAAAGCTACTTGTGTTAATAATCACAACGTTCAATCCAAGTCGAAACGAGTTAATGAAAACTTATCTTTGTACTTACGTACGTAGTTAAACGATCGTTGTAAAGATATTACCGTCGAATATTAACCTTTTTTCTTCCTTCTTCTTCTTCTTCTTCTTCTTCTTCTCGTTTCTTCGTATTTTCCATTCACTTTTTCTTTCCAATCCTTTTTCCATTTCTTTTCTTTCCCTGCACACACACACGCGCGCGCGTAGTAGAAATATCCTTTCTCATCGAGTTTAATCGATAATATACCGCTTTAATCGTTTTAAATCTCTTTGAGAAGGTGAAAGGTCCCGGGCCCCTAAGTAGGTCCGAAATATATTCGCCGTATAGTTGTTAGATGTTATATCTAACGTAGAGAGAGAAAGAGAGAGAGAGAGAGAGAGAGGGTCTCCCCCCCCCGCCGCTCTCCCTCCCCCGTCTCAGTTCGTATTTATAAATCACGTGAAGCTTTGGCGAATCGTACATTAGCATATCCCCCGACTCTTGAAATTGCCAGGTAGAGAAGGACGTTTACAGGTCCGCTAACATTGGATAGCTAAGGTTGATGAGAGAGAAGGTCAAAGTTATTCGAGGTCCTATAGGATGGACGAACAAGAGAGAGAGAGAGAGAGAGAGAGGAGGGGGGTGGAGAGAATGTGAGCATACATACCTTGATTTCGTCGTTTTCGGCCGATTAAGAATACCGTTTCGTTCTTTACACCCATGAATATATCTCATCATCATCATCATCATCATCATCATCATCCTCTTTCTCTTCCTCCTCATCCTCTTCTTCCTCCTCCTCTTTTTACTCTTCGTCCCATAAAACAAACTCGACAACTCCTACGCGCAATAAAAGTGAATGAATGAAGCGACAGCAATGATATCGTCGTAGATATTTCTATCTACATGCATATATGTATGTGTGTATATATATGTAGATATATAAGCGTGTAGATTCTACGCGTATATATATATATATATATATATATATATATATATATATATATTTATACATACATACATATATACATACATATATTAATATTCAAATGTACATTCATATTTGATGGCTAATGAATTAAATATAATTAAATAACAAAAGGTTAATCCGAGATAATTTATACTCAATGTATTATTATTATCAATGTATTATTATAGTAGGGAAATATTATGATTAAAAGAAAAGAAAAGAAAAGAAAAAAAAAAGAAAAAGAAAAATGATAAAAGAAAAAATAGATGAGGAAAAATGTCTAAGACGGCCTTTAAGAAGACACTGTGTCTGTGTCCATTAACGTTGATTCAGAATTTTGTTTAAACCATTCGATAATAATTTTACACGCGCATGCACGTATACGTCATGCGTTGATTTCAAAATCAGTTTCTTCTTCTTCATTTTTTTTTCTTTTTCTTTTTTTTTTATATATATGATCATAAGCGTTTAAATACGTATTTTTCTTTAAACGTATTGCGTCAAAATATTACGATATGTGGCGCAAAAATAGCAACGCTCGTCGTGTTAAAAGTCAACCAGCGTATTTACGAGCGTACCAATCGAAAGTGTTCTCTTTTCCTTTCTTTTTTTACTTTTCTTTTTTTCTTTTTTTGTTTTTTTTTCGAAATATCTACGTCGGTCCTTACGCGTAGAAAATCCGCAATGTGTTTTATTTGAAAAAAAAAAAAAAAAAGAGAAAAGAAAAAAAATCAATATCCGCTCAACGATCTGTTCAAGTTCAGCGGTCGAAATGTAGTATTCTCCTTGAAATATATATGGGGTCCCTCTCCCCCTCCCCCCTCCCCTCTTTAGATGAAGTGCGTTAGAAAATAGTCAGTCACTCCTGGGGTCTCGGGCAGAAAGAAAAGTATTTATTTCCCAAGGTCGCTCGACCTTGCCATTCGAGGATGGAAGAAAAACGTTTGAGAAACATACATGTATGTATGTGTATATATATATATATATATACTCACACGATATATAGAACGTGCTTAGAAAGAGAGAGAGAGAGAGAGTGTCTCTCTCTCCCTCCACCCTCCCTCTCTCCCTCGTGGGTTATACTTCAACGACGAAAATATATTTTTCTTCGTCGTTTCTTGAACGTTTTTGCAAGCTTTCCCTTCCTCTTCCCCCCCCCCCCCGCCCCCGATAAATTTTTTCCTTTCATTACGGTAACAACAAGTTGTCGGGAGAATAAAAAAAAAAAAAAGAAAAAAGAAATTTATTAGATTTCTTTCTGGTTTGACTCGAAACGAGCTGCTGCTTCGGTGTTACCAACGAACCTACGTGTTCATCGTCTCCCTTTTTTCCCGTTTTCTTTCTCTCTCTCTCTCTCTCTCTCTCTCTCTCTCTCTCTCTTTTTTTTTTTTATTTTTCACAAGTACATATACATAAGTACGTGCGTTCTTACAATACGTACACGCGCAATATATACACGGGACGCGTTATGTGCGAGTGTATACCAAATACTACGCGATTGTTACGAGTTCGTCCTAAAGAATGTGCATCGTGCTCCGTGTACGGATGGACCTCCCTCCCCACTCTTCCTACTCCTCCCCCCCTACCCTTTGACCTTTGTCTCAACGAAGCGAAAAAAATAAAGTGAAAAATAAACATCGACGTCACGTCGACGCTCCGAAAGATTAATAAGTGTAACGAGTCGCTCGTCCGTTGTTGATTCGCGTTAAAAAAAAAAAAGGAGAGAAAGAGAGAGAGAGAGAGAGAGAGAGAGAGAGAGAGAGAGAGAGAGAGAGAGAGAGAGAGAGAGAGAGAGAGAGAGAGAGAGAGAGAGAAGAACGGAGCAAACGAAACGGACAATCGAGCGGAATAGAAGTTTTATTGGAAAATTGGATGGCGCGATTGATCGATCGTCCGATACGATGTCCGTATGGTTTTATTGTTTTCTTTTTATTTTTCATTCTTTTTTTCTTACTCTTTTTCTATTTTCGTTTCCTTCTCGATACTTAACGTGAGATGAACGTTCAACGCGAAGATATTATTTATTGCCGAGGAATCGATAATATCCTTTTCTCGCGTTATTTCTGTGGAGGGGGAGGGATAGGGGGAAAATAAATAGATAAAAAATAATTGACCCATCGAATACAGCGAGATTACGTGTCGAAAGGTATACGACGAAATAAAATATATTATGGTGAATTTTTAGAGAAATTTTTTTTTTTTTTTTTGTTTAATTTCAATTCGTCCGATCGAAAAAATAGATTTTTCCTATTGCGTATTAGCGAAAATGATAGTCATTATTGAACTCATTATGCGTCACTCAGTCGCAAATTTGGATTTTTTGATTAGAGTGCTAATTACGTCCTTTCGATTTTTTCCTTTCCCTCTTCCCTATTTTTCTCTTTTGGCCCTTGATTCATAGCGAACGTATTAGATGATTAGTATAGGCACAATTGATAATAAATTTATCCCTCTCGGTATCGTTTGCAAATGCGCGCGTGTGTGTGTGATATAAATAATTTTTATAGCCCAATAAATTGCCTTTTATCTCGAGTATTGTTTCTCGTACCCATTGGCGTACTCCATTTACGTAACTTTATTTTCCATTAAATGTAATAGCGAACCTAAGTACCGAAGGTAAGGGGGTTAATTTAATCGATATATCGATTACATAATTCGTTTTAATGAAATAGAAAAAAAAAAGAGATCTTGTATACTTTTTTTTATTCTAGGAATCGTACGTGTATAATAATTATTTTTGACATTTTTCTTCTTTCTTTCTTTTTCTTTTTTTTATTTATTATTTATTTCATACCGTATGTATTTTTACATTACACACGGAAAAGTTTTCTTTCTCTCTTTCTCTCTTGAACGAACGAATGAACGAAACACGTTTTAAACTCGTTTTCACAAACGGCGATACGTTTGAGCAGCGTACTCTATCATTATTTTATTTATCTGAACGATCATTCAAAGCGAAGATCATGCGAACTATAATACCTCGCTAAAGTACCGTTAAAAGTTTCTTTTCTTTCTCTCTCTCTCTTTCTTTTTTTTTTGTAATACATACCGGGATAACTTGTAACAAGTTACAACGCGGCGGTTCGCACGAGGGAGGGAAGGGGGGGGCACGTATTCTTACGAACGATCCCATGAATTTTTATCTCCCCGTCCCGCCCCCCGTTTTTCACCCCATAACGAGATTTAACCCTTTAAATAAGTCCGACGATAATGGTGGGGTGGAGGGGAGGGGAGGGAGGAAATTCGTAGGATGAAATCTGTTTTTTTTTTCTTTTTTCTTCTTTTTCTTTTTCTTTTTTTTTTTCGTTACATGCACCCAGACAAAATACTTCGGTAAAAGTACATCAACTTGTACGAACCCTTTTTCAGACGGATTCTATTATCTTCCTTTTTGCTCTTCGCGTTCTCTTTTCTTTTCCTTCTATTTTTTTTCCTCTCTCTCTCTCTCTCTCTCTCTCTCTCTCTCTCTCTCTCTCTCTCTCTCACTCATTCTTTCCTTTCTTTCCCTCCCTCTTCTATCTCTCGCAGGGGTCGGTTTTTCAAAATGAATCGAGTTACAAATTTCGCAAACGGGCTTCGGAGTTCTTTGCGAAACGACGGACGACGCTTTCGCCGAGGTTGGCCCCTCCCCACCCTCCCCCCATCACCGACCGACCGACGTAGATTTATAAAGGGGGGAAAGAGAAAGACGTCGACGGCTTTTCTATCGTGTTTCTCGTGGTCTTCTCGTTCCTTCATTCATTTCATTTGCCATTATTTTCGTACGACGTCTCGGCGCTCTTTTTATGCTCGACGACGTTGAACGACATCGGCGAGGGTCCCGTCTGAACATGCGCACACCCAATCTCTCTCTCTCTCTCTCTCTCTCTCTCTCTCTCTCTCTCTCTCTCTCTCATTCTCTACTCTACTCTTTTCGAGTACCTTGGCATCTGCTCGAGTCAAGAAAAAGACTCCAAAGTCTGGTTATTTACATCGTTCCAATGACCAAGGACCAAGATTAAAACCTAGACGAACAACAAGAAATTTGTTTTTTACGTCGCACTATTCCCTCCTCCCCTTTCCCCTGCCGACCCTCCCACACCCTATTTTTTCCAGATCCTCCTCTGTAACGCCTCCTACCGCTCGCCCGCTCCCCTATCCCTTACCTTTCAAACTTTTATAAATTGCATATATCCGCAAGTATGAAAGAGCGAATCAAAGAAGAAAAAGAAAAGGGAAGAAAAGAAAAAAGAAGAAAGAAAAGAGAATGGGCAAGGTGTCGGAGACAAGGGACGTTTCGCATCTGTACGTACTTCCGGTTCGTAGTCTCGTTTTACGCGATGATAAAATAGCGGAGTCCTTTGACTTACGTTCGATGTATCAGGCTCTTATGATTATTGATTTTTTTTTCTTTTATTTTTTTTTTTTGTTTTTTGTCGAAGTAATAATTCGTTTGATCGACGAACAGGGAAAAAAAAACTTTCGAGTATTTACTTTGGATCGGATGATTGATTTCGCGATGATCGGAAAGAAGAAGAAGAAATAAAAAAGGAAAAAAAAAACATATAGAAAGGAAAATATCTGTTTAAATTCAACTTAATGCTATCCTGTTGAATAGTTTTAGGATCTAATTTCGTTTCCATTGGAATATTAATTTTATTATGAGACTTGCGTTCGTAAGAATTATTTTCTTATTTCCTGCGTCGGGATATATTTTTCTTTCTTTTTTTTTTTTTGTTCGTTCTCTATAATTCCTGAATATCAAACGTGGAATGCGTAATATTGAATAAAAAAAAAAAAAGAAAAAGAAAATTTCTACCGAAGGTTTCATTCCGGACGGCCAAAGGAATAATCGATTTTATTGATCGAAGCTGTTAACCTACTTCATGGCATCAATCGAGGTTACCCCCTTTTTACAGTACGGAGAGAAATGTTCCGCCGGACGCGGACATTCTAAATTTATTCTGAAACATAATCGACGAATTGATTTTGTTAAAATTATTCGAAAACCAAAAAAGAATAAAAACAATATTGTCGCGTAATTTCGATTATTCGAAATGTACGAACAAACGCGTCGTTCAGTACCATTTCAAAAGCTGGAAGGATCATCGTTCTTTTCGATCGTAGTAACGCCGTTATAAACGAATCACCCTCTATATTTACGTACACCTAAATAACAAAAAAAAAAAAAACAAGAAGAAGAAGAAGAAGAAGGGGAAAAAAAAGTATGATCTTGAGACACACACACACATATATATATATATATATCGGGATCGCGAGAATGAACTTTGATAAAGTTTCCCGTGGCATACTTTCATTTGTCTCCTCTGTACGTGAAATGAAAAGAAAAGAGAGAAGAAAAAAAAAAGGAAATGAAAGAAGCAAAGATATTAGGGTTACTCTTTTCTCACCCCTTAGCGTTATACTTTCGCATCAGGTATGTACTTACCTATTTTATATGTGTGCGTGCGTGCGCTCTCGACCGAGAGAAACTTTTTGGCATAGCATTAGATCAAATCGGGACAGGATTGGACAGGACAGGATCGGTTCGGATCGGATCGGATCGGATCGGATCGTATCGTCCTCTCATCCGAATCGCGCAAGACCCGAATTCACCCCTTATATTCCCACGCTGGAATTAAAGATTCACGGACGAGACTACCCATCGCACTTGTCATGGGAATGAGCACCGGGTGGAATTCTCTTTTATGCAATACATATATATACGTATATGCACAATCGGTAAAGAAGGATACCTTGACGAAGAGAAAGAGAGATGGGGAGACATGAGGAATGGGGAATGTGGGGGAATGGGTATATATATTCCGAGGGTTGGACTTGGGTGGGGGGATGAAAACGAGCAAGACCCTAAGACTTCCCGCGTTTTTTAGGATTCGTGAAGGGTCGAAGATATATATATATATATATATGTATGTATGTATGTTTCATATACATACATACACATACATGGATTTGTGTAGACAATAGGCATGTATAGGTATACGTATATACGTATATACGTTTCTCCCCTCGGTTATACTCGCCGTAGCTTTCACCATTACCACTACTATTATAATCATCATCAGAAGCAGGAGTAACAGCAGCAGCAACAACAACAACAACACTACCACCACCATCACCACTACCATTACCATCTTCGTCGCTACCACCATCACCATCATCATCACCACCACCACCACCACCATCATCTCATCATCATCACCAACACTACTACTACTATTAGAGTCGATATTTAGAGACGCAAGCGTGCGTCATAGTAATGGCGGGTGCAAGCAAGCGTTTTCTCCTCTTCGTATTTCTACGTGGGGAAATACGACGTCGGTGCGCGAGTGCGCTGCATCGGGGCAGGTGGTAGCCAGATGTCTCTCGTAAGGGCTTCCACCCTGGTGTTGTCGCGTTTTCCTCGATCCTTGTTCGCGTTGTCGGACTACGTTCGGCCGGACTATGTTCTCGATCGTAAGGACGGTAGAGAATCGAACGATCCTTTTTATTTTATTTTTATTTTTTTTTTATTTATTTATTTTTTTTTCCCCCATTTAATTATCCTAATACTTTTTTTCCTGAGGGGAAAAAATCCGGGGTAATCCCGGAAAGAGGAAAATAAATTTTTGACGCAATTTAAAATCGTGTATGTATGTATGTATGTATGTATGTATGTATGTATGTATGTATGTATGTATGTATGTATGTATGTATTGGCAACCCGTACAGTTCGCGTATTACGTACATACGTTTCAGGGAGTTCTCGATGAGTCATATTTCGATCGAGTCCCATTGAAAACAATCGTTCGGGGAATATAAAACGAGATAAGAGGAGAACGTATGAACGTATGGGATCATATTGGGGTTCTTGTTTATACAGTTATTGGATTGCGTTCTGTCTGATATTTTTTATTTTTTTTATTTATTTATTTATTTTTTTATATTTTTTTTCCTCTTTTCGTATTTTTATTCGATCATTCGCAAGAACGATAACTGTCACGTAATATTAAAAGTATTATCCGATAAAGTTTACCAATTAATTTTCGTTGGTTATTTGTTTTTGATACGATCGTGGCGTTTAGAAAAAATTCATCGATTCGTCGAATTCTTCGATCAATTTCTATCGTTTCTGGACTTTCTATTCATTTTTGTTTCTGTCGTGCAAATTTTTCAAATAATCGATCAAAATTTCAGTGGTTTGCAACAGTTTATTTATTTATTTTTTTATTTCAATCGATTGTCGTCATTGTCCTCGAGAACGATCGACGAGGATAATTTCGTCGAGTACGAAAAATGACGCAAATGAAAATTAACAAATATTTATATATATATATATATATATATATATATATATATATATAATATATAATATATATCCGAGTACAGGATTACTTTTTAATATATCTCGTGAAGAAATTATAAAAGTATCGTTATCATTCGCAAATAATGTTGTCGATCGAACGGAGGGGGATGATCTCTACATGGGGGCTGATAGGAGTTAGTTTCTATAAACAGTCGGTGTATAGACGCGCGTGTGCTCGTCGCGTAGAGACGTCTCTCGAGGTACCACGCCGCGTGAAGGATCTATTAATAGATATTATGGCTTCCTCCACCAGTGGGATCGTTCGCAGAGAGTACGACGCCACAACACTTTCGCTGATACCGTTTCGAAGATGAAAATTGAAAAACGAAATACACCTTATTCGCCTTGCGTGTTCTCTCTCTCTCTCTCTCTCTATCTCTCTCTCTCTCTCTCATCGGATCAAACGATCGATCGATCGATACTCGCGGACGAATGAAAATAATAATTTCCATGATTTTTTTTGCCGATTGGCAAAAGCGTTGTCCTCAAAATATCCTTGAATATTTTTTCTCTCATTTTTTTTTTTTTCTACACTTCGAACGATTTGATCAAACCGATGAAAGCGTCGAATTGCGAAGAAAAAAATAAAAATAAAAATAAAAATACCCGTACGATCTACTTCGTACGAGTAATACGAAAACGAACGTTCTTTCTCTCTTCCCAAACTAGAAAACTAACATCTTTCTCTTCGCTTTCTAATTTCAAACATCGCGTTCAGACGGACGTATACTTTTTACTTTTTTTTTTTTTTTATTATTTTTATTTATTTCTTTTTTCTCGATATCCTCGCACAAGAAATAAAATCGCTTAGGTCGCCCTCGTCGAATGTACGTTTACGTCGATAAAATCTGCCATTTTGTCGAGTAAAACAAAAACGGAGATGGGGTCATCAGTGATCAACTTATTCCCTACAAGAAAAAAAAAAGACGATCTAACGAATGATCCCGTTTCGCATACTCGATCGGAACGAAATTGAGCGTCGTTGTTTATGTTCACTTTATTACGTCACCATCTCGCCAGTTCTTAGCGTATCTGGCGCCAAGACGAGCTCCATAGAAACTTTTTTTTATTGTTATTTCTTACTTTTTTTTTTTTATTTATGTCGACGCGACTACAGCAGCAGCAGCAGCAGCAGTAGTAGTGACAGCCATTTAATAATCTCTTTTTCTCGAGTCGGCGTGTCATTTAAAGGAAGACCGATCATCATAATAATTCCATTCTCATATGATTAACGAAAGGAAAAATGGGTTCGCGTTCTATAAAAAGGTTGTGATCGAATAGAGTATTCTACGAGAAAGAATAAATGGCGTTCGATGATGATAACCCTTTTACGATTCGATAATTCGTTAAGCTAATAAAAATCGTTCGTTAAATCAAACGTTTCCGATTAACGATAAGATTTGCTGGACGGTCGTTGTTCGATAGCACGTTCATTTTTTAATTGGGTATCATTGAAGTTGCAAACGTTATCTTTGCTAGACGCGTTAACTTCGAAATGACGATTTGAAAAGAGTACGGACGGGCGCATCGTTACTCTCTCTCTCTCTCTCTCTCTCTCTCTCTCTCTCTCTCTCTCTCTCTCGAAGTTTGAAAGGAACGCGAAGGGTGGAAAAATGTGTGCGGTGTGGAGGGTGGAACGTAAGGGAAGCAGCTGACACGAATAGGAACGAATGCTATTTGGATTTATGCACCTGGTCCTCCCTGGTAACTACGAAAAATCGAGATCGGAAACTAATATTTACCCCGCCCCCCCCCTCCTCTCCTCTCCCTCTCATTTTTTTTTTATATAGACAGAACCTCGCAAAAAAGTAAAAAAAAAAAAAAGAAAAAAGCAATAAATAACAATTTCATGGTGGGCCAATTAATGTTAAAATTAATTCGACGATTCGCGAACGATCTTCGTGTCGTTGCATAATCGAAATCAATTGGGATCGTTTGATACCTAAGAGTTGTTATCCCAGGACTCCCTGGTCTATCTTTCATTCTTCTTATGCATAAGCGCGCGAGTGCGAGCGCACATGCGCGTACACGTGCCCGCGCACACACGGACAGCGCAACTCAGCGCACACGCGGACAGCGCAACTCAGCGCACACGCGGACAGCGCAACTCAGCGCACACGCGGGACAGTGCAACTCAGCGCACACGCGGGACAGACGCAACCCAGCGCACACGCAGGACAGACGTAACCCAGCGCACACACTCAGGGTATATACGAATTTACGGAATAAGGGAAAGAAAAAGGATTCTTGATGATGTGTGAGTAGCTCGCACGATGACCTTATTGTTGCGTGACGAACGACAGCCGGACGGAAGGAAGGATGGAAGGAAGGAAAGAAGGAAGGAATGAAGAAGGAAGGTACTGTGGATGATGAGGGGAGAAAAGAAGACGACGACGATGACGACGACGAGGACGACGACGACGCGTTGAACGCCAAAGGGCGCCCCCGAAGTCGTAAGAAAGAGGGGAAACCTTCTTACTGTGCCCTGGGACATGAGAATGGAGGAAGCGTGTTTGAAAAAAAGGGGGGAAACTTTTGATAATTCGGCAGATGTCTCGTGGCTTGCCAAGCCACGAGTCTCTTTGCCTATATATATATATAGGTGTGCGTATATATGTATGTATGCATGTATGTATATGTACACGTACATATATATTTAAAAGGTGGCCATATAAGTAGTCCTTGTAGTCCTTCTTATATATTTTTTTTCCCTTTTCTATGCCATTTGGCTCGTGGTCATTCGTCGTGAATGGTGAAATTTGCAATCGGGTAACGAGGGACAATGAACTTTTCTATCCGAAATAGATAAATCTTCCATAGTCAATTTTCTGAACTTTTTGCAACGGTTCGTATTCATGGACGACAAATACTTACGTTATTATGATCATTATTATTATTGTTATTTTTTTTTTTCTTTGGTTATCTTCTTTCTTTTTCTTTTCGTTTTTAGTGTAACCTTTCAATAAAGAAGTATACCACTTCTCGCAATTAGTGATCGGTTGTGAACGTATCTCGCAAACAGATTATTCATAGTTCGACCGATCGGATTTGAAGAGTTCTACATATATAATTATTTCGAAAAATAAAAACGGCAGATTAGTTCCCCACGTGTACTATGTATACTACGTGTATTGAGAAACGAAAGTGATACCACCAAGTAGGCAAGAATCGTATAATAGATTTCGAATTTAATAATAGGATTCGAAAGACCTATTGTAAATAACCATCCGATCAGTAATTTTAACCCTGCATCGAATCATTGTTTTTTTTTGTTTTTTTGATTTGTCTTTAAAATCAATGATCGTAAAATATCCTCATTCATGATTCGTAATTATAAAATAATTATTGATATTATAATAATATGCAGGAGTCTGTCATACGGATAGTTTTTTTAAATTTTATTTATTTTTTCTTCTTTTTTTTGGTATGATAATGTTATTACAATATTTCGTTTTCTCGAAGAGATCGTGGATTTTTTTTTACGGGGATTTTTTAAATCAGATTCGCGATGCATTTAAGCTCAAATGTTTGTCGTATTTGGTTGTTTTTTTTTTTTTCTTTTTTTCTTTTTTTTTGCGCATTCGGAACATTGCGAAAGAAGGAGTGCATTATTTAAAACCCGTAATAGTATTTTGATATTCTTAGATTCTAACAGGTACGTGCCACTTGTTGAAAGTAACGGATTCTTTTTAAAGTCAAAATTTTGGTAAATCCGCAGGTATTTGGAGCTACTTCTCGCTTCAAAATCGGACTCAAAATCGAAGCCTTTTGATACCAGTTGAATACAATTGGCAATTTGTAATAATCGTAACACAGAAATGCTCTTCCAAATAGTATTCGAAAATTCGTCAAACGAAATTTGGATTTTATTGAAATTAACTCGGATTTGTTAATCTGCGGATTGTAAATACCATTTCTATTTGTAATTTATATAACTCTTTGGAAATTCTCGTTCCTTCAGAGAGAGAGAGAGAGAGAGAGAGAGAGAGAGAGAGAGAGAGAGATTGAGAGAGAGAGAGAGAGAGAGAGAGAAGTGGCAGCTGTTTCCTCCTTTACCAGACACCTGCTGTCGACTATTAAATCTCTTGAAGAAAACCTAATTATGATTTTAGCTCCTTAGTTAGCCGAGATGTATGAATTGTTTTTTTATCTTTTTCTTTTTCTTTTTTTTTTTTTTTTTCAATTGTGATTGGCGAACGGATCTACGGATTAAACTGATTTCTAATCTCCTCGTGTGGTTTCTGTTGAATCTTATCTTATCGTTAAGATTAGGGTTTCTTTTTTTTTCCCTTTTCTTTGTATTTTTTTTTTCTTTCTTTCTTTCCATCCTTCTTCCTTTCTTCCTTTTTCTAAGGACGGCTCATTCGAAAGCTCCGTAGAACGTTAGGATTAAGTGGAATATTATCGAGGAAACTAATTAATGTGGAAATTCAATCGTTAGAAATTCATTAGAGCGGGGAATAATGAAGGGACCTCTTTTTGTTTTTTTTTTTGTCTTTGTATATTTATTACGACCAATGTATTTTTTTTTTTTTTTTTTTTTTACGTATCTACACGTGCACTCGAACGATAAAGCATCGCTGATATATCATTAACATGTATCTGTTTTCCCTTGTTTGTTAACCCACGTGCAAGGAAGTTAAGAAGGAAGGATGGTTGAAGATATATATATATATATATATATACGAGAGACAGGAAGAAATAAACGACATTTAACAGCTTTCATCCGTGAACATACGCGACGAATAGGGAGAACAATGTTCATACCTTTTCCTGTTCGTATTAAGTGGTGCATAGTTGTTAAGTAATATTTCTTCAAACGAAAGAATATAATAATAATAATAATAATAATAATATACAAATAAATAATTAAATTGTTTTCTCGATATCAATAAAGAGAAACTTGACTGATTCGAAAGAAATAAAAAACTTCCTTATTTTTCTTTTACTTTTTTTTTTTATTATTATTTTTATTTTTTTCTGTTTTTTCTCATATATATATATATATATATATGTATATATATATTAATTCTCAAAAACTCGTTGTACTCGGAAGCTGAATAAAAATTCGAGTATTAATTTAACGAAGATTTATCGAATCGATCGTGTGGTACTTTTTTTTTTTTTCCCCCATTTTAATTCCAATACTTGATCGTTATCCATATTCGCATTAGAAGATTTATAATTCTCCTCGTAGATGTATTCATAAGGAGACTTCTTATCCGGTAATAAGCGTACTCCTACGAATATCGTAATCCGATTCTGTTTATACGTATTGAATTATTCATAAACGAGGATGAATAATTTTAATAAGTCGTGAAACTCGACGAAACATAATCGGCAAATAGAAATTCCTTTCGTATCATATATATATATATATATATATTTTTTTTTTCTTTCTCACTTATCTGATAAGAAGGATATGAATGAGCTTATATATATATATATATATATATATATATATATATATATATATATATATATATATATATATATATCGTTTGAGGTGAAACTTTTAACAAAAATATCGAATAAGTATCCTTAGGGACATTGCCACGCGCTTCGGCAACAAAGCTCAAGGATAATAGCCAGGCGACCGACCGTTTGAAGTTTCACGAAGGTGAAAGATTCTTCTTTTACTTACATAACGCAAAACCGAAAGGCGCGAGACACACAGGGCACGCCTTTTGCTGCCTTCGAGAATACATTTACGATTCATTCACGATACATACCACCACCTCCTCCTCCTCCTCCTCCTCCTTAGTCTCCCTCCCTCTCTTTTTTTTTCATTCTCCTAACATTTTACTTCCTAGTCCGTCAACTAGGAACGGCCAACCTCATCGCGAATATCTAATAACTTGCTAGAATTTCGAAAGAATTCCTTTACGGGTTTAGAAGAACGTTTCACTCGATCATTTTAACTAAAGCTAATAGAACGAGTTGTTGGTTCATCGGTTTGGTATTCGGGAACATTTTTTATCGATTTCTTTTTTTCTTTTTCTTTTTTTTTTTTTTTCTATCATCGTCATCATTATTATCATTATCATTATTATTATTATTATTATTATTATTATTATTATTATTATTATTATTATTATTATAATTTTAATTATAATAATTATTATTATTATGATCATCGTCATCATCATCCTCATTATCGTCATCAATGGGGTTGATTAAAGCTCGAGATCGTCTTGACCGATTATTTTTCTCTCTTCCTCCTCAACAGCTGCCAACTTCAAAGATCGTTCCAAACGCCGTTTGCGTATGCTCTTCGTAAGAGGAATTAAAAGCGAGAAGGGATAGGGGATAGGGGGTAGGGGGTAGGGGGTAAGGGAAGTTATGCAATGATAGCATTTACGGGACGTGACTGTGAGCGCACGTGACGTAAACATATGCGAGGCGCAGATGGTCCACTGGACACTCTCTTATCGGCCGTAGTTTTCTTTATTTTCTCTTCCTGTTTATCAGGAATATCCGTTTCGTCGGTTATCGTCATCCCCCGATGACGACGACGACGATGACGAGGGAGGATATCGACGATTATGATTAATTAATCGGACGATCGTCTCCGGAGTTATTAGAATTTCGGGGATAGGTAAAAATTCGGATATTTAATTGAATGGATGAAAAATCACGGGCTAAGAAAATGTGCATCCTGGAACGTTGACAAGACGTATCCTGTGCATTAGAACGTGCAAAAAAGAGGGGAAAAGACAATGAGAGAAGGAATACACGACCGCACAAGCTGACACCGGACAGGATGTGGTTTAGGGGTGGTGTCTGGAAGCTACTCTCTTTTTATTTTTTTTCTTCTTTTTATTTTATTTTTATTATTATTTTTCTTTTCCTTTTTTTTTTGTTTGTTTCTTCTTCTTCGTCTTCTTCTTCGTCTTCGTCTTCGTCTTCTTTTCTTCTTCTACTTCTCCTTTCCTTCTTTTTCTTTTTATTCTTTCTTTTTTTCGTCGAGGAACCGAAAGAGTAGGAGGAAAGGGATAACGACAATGGTCTCACGACAAAGAATGGCTCTATCCACACCCATCCCTCTGAGATTTTTACTTAACCAAGGACGACAATTTTCTGCATATTTATTTGAAATTATCCTAAAAAAAAAAAGAAAGAGAGAAAAAAAAGAGGAAAAGGAGAAAGGTCAACGAACCTCGATTCTTCTCACGCTTTCGATTCGACCAACTCGATTCTTGTTTTTTTTTTTTTTTTCTTTAGGACTATTACATAAAGTAAAATGTCCTGCTGGAAGGAAAGATCGTTAATTCATATATATATATGTGTGTGTGTTTATATATATATATATATATATATATATATATATATATATAAAATCAATTCCATCTACTTGGAGATGGTAATGACTATTCCTTTCCTGTTTTCTCCCTCGTCCCCTCCCTCCCTCCCGCCTATTTTTTCCTTTCTTTCTTTCTTTCTTTCTTTCTCATCTTTTGAATTTATCCAAATCCAGATAAACTAGATAGGAGGTATATATAACTAATGGATCACGCATCTTATGAATTTTTAGATCGCGATCCGGGTACGATTCTAGCAGTGGCGAAGATTCCGAAAACGAGTATGGCACTGGTATAGTTCGGGCTAGCAGCAGTCAGTCACAGAATAATCCTGGCAACTCGAACGTCAACTCTCAGGGCCAAGGGAAACATATCAATAAGGGTCGTTGGACGAAGGAAGAGGTAAGAAGAGGACATCTCTTTCTCTCTCTCTCTCTCTCTCTCTCTCTCTCTTTTCTCTCTCTCTCTCTCTCTTTTTCTCTCTCATTCGTCTGGCAATTCCGAATTCTGGATCCTTCGGCCGTATCATTACGGCGCTAACTCTCATGCGAGTTAAAAAGAGGACGGCAGGGGTCGGAACAATGGAACGTGCCCTCGAAAAGGACCAAGCCCAAAGGGAGAAAGAGAGAGAGAGAGAGAGAGAATGCCACCCTTCATAAGTTTTTGAACGAGTTGCGTCGTGCCTCGGGGCAGATGCCCTCGTGTGTTGTTCTTCGACGCCTCTCACGGCCGTCGTGTTATACGTGTTATATATTTATGTGTATGCAGGTATATACGTATATGTGTGTACACATATACGTATGTACACACACACACACACACACATACACACATATTATATATACACATACGTGTACGTGTACGAAGATTCGCAGAACGGTGCTCACACTACCGACATATGGTTTCCCGTGGGAAAGCACACGCGAGAATCGATCGCGCTTTCGTGAACCGTGCCCGTGTACACATTCACCTTTTATGAGAGAATTATAGCCATGAGTGGTAAAGGGAAGAGAATTGGGAAGGGTATAAGGGGAGGGGGGAGGGACAGTCGCTGTCGTCGTCGTCGATTTTGGGGACTCTTTCGAGTTTTCTTTTTTTTTTTTTCGTCTTTTTTTTCCCTTTTCCCACTCTCTTTTCTTTTCTATTCCTCTTTTTTTTTGTTCGTTTTCTTCCCCCCTCCCCTCCCTCTCAAAGTCTATGCACATAATAATTATTGTAAGGATCGCAAATCCTTTTTTATTCCTTCCCTTTTTTTCTTTCTATTTTTTCTATTTTTTTTTTCTTCTTTTTTTTTTTTTTTTTTTTTTTTTTTTTGTTTGATTTCACTTGACTGCGTAATTAAACGATCGATCGTATGGAATCACTATTATTAACTCATCTGTCTCGTCGCAGGATGCTTTACTGAAGCAGCTGGTCAGTAACGCCGAACAAAACGGATTACGATGGGACAATATAGCTGCTCATTTTCCCGAACGGAGCGACGTACAGTGTCAACAGAGATGGGCGAAAGTCGTAAATCCGGAATTAATCAAGGGACCATGGACCAAGGAGGTAAGGACGGTGGAAGGAACCGCACGTGGGAAAAAGAATTCCATCCTTGACAGTCCGTAAAGTTTCTTAATGTAAAATACTTGACCGTTCCCTTTAACAACCACCAGAGTTTCCTTTACCCGCTCCCTCCCCCCTACCTCTTCCCCTTTCCTCTTACCCTCCTCATCCTTCACTCTCTTTCTCCGTGTACTCTCTGTACCTTCTCTCTCACTCTCTCTCTCTCTCTCTCTCTCTCTCTCTCTCTCTCTCTCTCTCTCTCTGTACATTCTCTTTCTCTTCCTTCCTTTCTCTCTGTACCTGACACTCTTATCTCCGATGCTCTTTCAATGTTTCTTGTTGGGAGAAAAATGCACGTAGGTCCTTATATATATATATATATATATATATATATATATATATATATATATATATATATATATATATATATATATATTTAACAATTTGTTTCAAAAGAAAAATCAGTCAATTGAATCAGATACTCCAGCGTGTATTTTAAAATGTTCCGCTGTTGTATTCCGCTCCTCCGTAGAAAATCTTTACTCCGTAAATCATTTTTCATTTTTCCTTTTATTTTTCCCCTTCTTCGTCTTCGTCTTCGTCTTCGTCTTTCTTTCGTTGCGAGAGAGAGAGAGAGAGAGAGAGAGAGAGAGAGAGAGAGAGAGAGAGAGAGAGAGTGGGGGAGGGAGAGAAAAGAAAAGAAAAGAAAATGAAAGAAAAGGAGAGAAAATGGAAAAAGAAAAAGTAAAAGTGACAGACCCACGCCGTTCTACCGTTGTCGAAGATCGTGTAAAGCCGTGTCCCGTTTATGGTGTAATCTCTCAACGAGAGATTTTCGAAGGACAAGGAGAAAACTCTCGGGGGGGAGGGGGGCGAATAGAATTTTCTTTCTTTCTTTTTTTTCCTTTGATTTTTTCTTTGTCTTTTTTTGTTTACTTTTCTTTTTCTCTTTCTCTTTCCTTCCTTCCTTCCTTCCTTCCTTCTTTCTTTTTCCTATGGAACAGAGAATCCTTACTTTCGTTACCGGGTAGAAGAATGTATATATACATATACATATATACATATATATATATATATATATATATATATATATATGTATATATATATATGTATATATGTATATGTATATACATATATACGAACGTAACAAACATAGTTACCAACCGCCTACGCGAGAACTTTGCGAGCGAGTAGGCTCGGTGGGGGGTATGCAAGAAGGGAGGAAGAAGGGGAAAAGGGGAAGAGGGAGGAAAAAAAAAAGAAAGAAAGATCTGCGGTCACGGAGATGCTGCGTCGTCGTCTTCGTCGTCTTCGTCGTCGTCGTCGTCGTCGTCGTCGTCGACGTCGTCAGGTCCCGTGCCAATGCACTTGGCAACAGCCAAGGGCAATTCGAACGAGTGACTTCGAATGGGCTCCGTCGATAATGCAGTTTCTCATTTTAAATTAACATTACGTTGATCTGTTTGTTCGTACATTGTCGTTTAAACAAATATAATTATCGTGTATTTTCGCGATCTATATATATATATATAAAAGAGAGAGAAAGACGATAAAAGTAGACTAAACTAAGAAAAAAAAGAGGATGAAGATGAAGAAGAGGAGGAGGAGGAGGAGGAGGAGGAGGAGGAGGAGGAGGAAGAGGAAGTAAAAGAAGTGAAAGAAAAAGAGGAATGATTTGGAACGTTGAATATCATTAATATATGTACATATATATATATATTTATTGGAGTATACATATATATATTTGTGTGTACAATATTATGTCGAGCAAAACGTTGGCTAGATTTATGAACGATTCCAAAGTGTTAGTACGTGCCCTCGTGGCTCTCTACGTACTTCGCTTCATCCATCTTTCCTTCTTCGCGGTCACTTACAAAGCTCCTTTTCTCTCCTTCTCCTCCTCTCCCTCTCCTCCCTAACCCCCAAGATTCCTCGACCTCGTATTGGCTCTCTCTTTCTTAAACTTTACCTAGTTTTCTTTTTCTCTTTTCTTTATGTTTCTCTCTCTCTTTTTTTTCTTTTTCTTAGGTACTGGTTAGTTACTAGTACACACACACACACTTATATATATATATATATATATATATATATGTATGTATGTATGTATGTATGTATGTATGTATGTATATGTACCAGTAAAAATTCGAGAAAAATCAGGAAATGTTTCGAAAATATTTCATTTTCATTTTCAATTCGTTATACCCGGGTAATAAATATTAGACGTTCGGAAAAATTCGTTCCCGGATTTTACGAAACCCAAAGGATATATAAATTTTAGTATGCCAAATTTTATTATATTAAATTATTGTCGTTATTAAAATATTATCGGGACGAATTTTTCGGAATAAATAACAATTTATTATTTAGTGATTGACATTTTCTTTTCTTCTTCTTTTTCTTTTTTTTTTTTTTTTTTAATTTTAATTTGGATTTAAAATTATAAATCTTGTCCATTAGATAATTTCGAATTTTTCCCTTGTGGATTCTTTTTTTGTTCCTTCCTTCGTGGGGATCATTTATCCTAGTCACAGTTTTCCTCTCTACCTCTCTCTCTCTCTCTCTCTTTCTCTCTCTTTTTCTCTTTCTTTTTCCGTCTTATCCCTTCTAACAGAAGAGAATTCCTTTGAATTCTTCTCAGGCTCGGTCAGACCGGTCGCGATTACGACGTCCACCGTCGATTTTCCTTTCCACGAAGATTTCTCTCCCTCTTTCTTTCTTTTTATATATATATATATATATATATATATATATATATATATATATATATATATCTGTCTCTCTCTCTCGTTCTCGTAAAATTTCTCATCACTAAAGATCCCCAAGTAATTTTCTTCTTCTTCTTATTCCAGGAGGATGAAAAAGTTGTCGAGCTAGTTGAAAGATACGGCCCTAAAAAGTGGACCCTTATCGCGCGACACCTTAAAGGCCGTATCGGTAAACAGTGCCGCGAAAGATGGCACAATCATTTGAATCCGGGTATTAAGAAAACCGCGTGGACCGAGGCCGAGGATAAGATCATTGTCGAGGCACATCGTAGGGTCGGCAATCAATGGGCAAAGATAGCCAAACTTTTGCCCGGACGAACCGACAATGCAATTAAGAATCATTGGAATAGTACGATGAGAAGGAAGTACGAGGCCGAGGAAGGAAAATGTACCGTTGGTACACGAGGTAAATTATATTCTCGAACGCGTCTACGCCATTTGAAATTGTCATTTAATTCCCCCCCCCCTTTTCTTTTTTTCCTTTTGGAGGAGGTTTCTTTTTACATCGATATATATATATTGAAAAAAAAAAGAAGAGAGAAAAAAAATACGTAGATCAACCATTTCGCTCCGACGGGCGTATATATACGCCCACGAAGAATGAACATTCATATACGAAGAGCGTATATGTACGCTCTGGAAAAAAAAGTGGGCGCTGAGGTACGAAGTGTATACATATACGTTCATACCGTATACACTTTTGAGATACTTTTGTTAATCTAATATCTGCCAACGCTGCATGCATCGAACAGTTATATAATAATATATAATAATAATATATAATATGTTATTATTATTATTATTAATATTGTGTTTGACTTTAAATACTTTAGTAATTTCGTTATATTGTACTAAAGAATATTACATGAGCATTATAATGTGACATTTAAAAAAAAAAAAAAAAGAATAAATTACGATTATAAATTCGTATATTTTAGAAAGTAAAACGATATTACTAAATATATAATAAATATCATTGTAAAATGTATAAAAGAAGAAACGACTTTTACTTAATTCGTAGGATTCCGTAGCTCGGTGTTAAACTACTCAGTAATGGGCTCCGTTCACACATCTTGTCACACATTTTGTCACAAGCGCTTCGTATCGAAAGGGTTAAAATTGAACCGATCGTATGAACGTTTTTGCAGGAAGAGGAAGGAGGAAAGCATCGGAAACTGTAACGACGCGTAAGGATCTTGCCTCGGTCGACGAAGATATGTGCATTGGAAATGTAAGAACGAAGAACGCGTCCGGCTGTAACGAGAACGGTTTAATTTTGTCTACTGCGAGTACAAACGCCGGGCAATCGATAAAGATGGAATCCTTGGATTGGGTGGGTGCGTGGGAGCAACAGAACAATGGGCATTCGTATATCCATTCCGTGCAGGAACGTGAACGGAGTAGTACGAAGGATGGAAGAGGGGAGATCGAGTCCTCGTCTTCTTCATCCTCTTCAACCAATAGACGAACGACGACGGATCCCTCTACGAGGGTGAAAACGGAAGATATATCGCCGTTCACGAAGTAAATAAATATTTTGTCAAACAATAAACGCCCTGTTGTCCTATCCCGTATCGTACCGTCGCTCATTTATTCCCAATTGTTATTTTATTTTTCCAATATATATATATATATATATATATATATATATATATATATATATAAATATATATAAAAAAAATGTCTCTTATCAGATATTTCAGTATGGAGCTGCAAAACGAAACCGTTGACTCGAGGAACGCCGAGATAAGATTACTTCCAATGCCCGACCTGGAGGAGACCTCGACTCATCTAAACGAAAGGGAGAAAAGCAGTCCACCGCCGATATTGCGTAGACGGCGTAATGTTCAAACGATACCGCAGAGAACGGAAACACCGGACAGCGGGAATCAATCGGATTATTTGATAATAACAGGACAACAAACGCACAATGGCAACACCACGCCGTCTACGCCGATAAAACAACTTCCGTTCAGTCCATCACAATTCTTGAATAGTCTGAGCCCCGAAACGTCCACCTGGCCACGGGCAAGTACCCCAAAAACTGGTAGCCCTGGACCTCTGACGACGCCACAACCGACGGGTCTGCGACGAAGTCAAAATGGTAAATCCATTATGATCAAAAATAATGTTATATTTGGTTGTTCGAATTTTTATGATAACCCCAATCCTTGATACATTTTAAGATGGTAATACGCCGAGGACCCCGACGCCGTTTAAAAATGCTCTGGCCGAGCTCGAACGACGTAGTGGCGTTACCACACAGTTACCTGCTACACCTAGCCATTTAGATGCCTTAACTGAGATAATTAAGCAAGAGACCGATCGCGAGAGTCTTGCGAGTACCAGCAACATCCTACAGGATTCTGGATATTGCACTACAAGGCGGCGGGGTAAAGAGAACAGTGCTCCGGGTGGGAAAAGGGCACGCAAAGCCCTCTGTCAGGCTTGGGCAAACGTACCCCACGACAATAACACCGACATGAGCTTTGTCGTTGAAACCCCGGTAAGATTTGTTTACAAAAAATATATATATATATATATATATATGTATGTATATTTAACGTTCATGAAATATCATAAGCCTTATGGTTTCTCTTTTATTTATTTATTCATTTTTTTTTCCTTTTTTGTTTATTTCTTTTTATTTTGTAGAGCAAAAGTTTGGACACTTCGGTACTGTTCTCGCCAGCGTCCATGGCATTAGAAGATAGTTTCTTAACGGCAGGCCCAAGCCCCGTGAAGGTAGAGCAACGAATCCAAAATCAAAGTCAAGCTCAAACCCAACCAGCCCTATCCTGGTATTATTCCCGCACCAATCGCCTTTAGACACGCTAGCCGGCCTTCTTAATTTTTCCATATTTAACATCTCGCCTGTCTTTTCTATTCTTTTCTTTTCTTTTCTTTCTACCCCTCTTTTTTTTATTTGTCTCTTTGTCGTCTATCTTTTTATCTCTCTCTCTCTCTCTCTCTCTCTCTCTCTGTTTTTTTCTTTCTTGTATATTTAACGCCAATTGTTCTTTCTCGTTTGTTGTTACGTTATTATTTAATCGAGTAAACCAACGAGAGAAATCGTAGTCCTTCTCGTGCCTCCTCGTGCGCGTTTTATTTAAGTTGTTTTTAATATATTTCTTTTTTTGTTTTTTTTTGTTTTCATTTTTTTTTTCTTTTTTTCCTTGCGCCGCTTAACATCGTCCAATCCAAAGATTTATTAGTTTCTTGTTAGTTTTATCTTTTAAAATATAAAAATAACAGTGACTAACGAGCATAACGTAAAAGTCATACGTTATATATTTATATTAACTTATTTCTAATAACGCGATCGCTTTTGTCCCTGTTAAATATTTATAAACTAATAATATTTATAAAGTTATTATTATTAATTTCTTGTAGTTATAACACTGAGGGAAGAAAGAAAAATAATACACTTAAGTTGTTTGATTATACGTCGACTGTCGAGATACTACGATGATCTTGCCTTAAAAAAAAAAAAAATAAAAAATAAAAAAAAGTAAAATAAAATAAGATAAAACCAAGCCAAAAAAAATAAATAAATAAATAAAGTAAGAAAACAATAAGCAAAAAAGTACTTAAATCTTAATTATGATATGAAATATTATTGTATCTGTGAATGTTTTTTTTATCTTTTTTCAATTTTCAAGATCGATCAAACAATGTCGTTATTTTCAAAGCTGATCATTGTCAACCTTGTTTCGTTTTTTGTTTGTTTCGCTCGTTTAACCTTTTTTTTTCTTCTTTTTTATTATATGTTCATGATTTGCACCGAAAAGAAAAGAAAAGTAAGGGAGTGACAGATTCGTAGTTGTGTAAATTAAGTTGTATTAAATTATATGTTACCTTCGGTGAATTTTTTATTTGAAAAAAAAAAAGAGAAATAAATGAATAAATAAAAGAAAAAAAAAAGAAAAAATAGTTATTCTCAAGAATACTTCGAGAGTAATAAAATCGTGGCAAAAATCAGATCAGCGAATTTTTTCGTTTTTGAACAGCGACATCCAAAGTTTTTTGTATGACCATATACATAGTATTCCCTTATTTATTTAATATATTATTGTATATATTAATATATTCGGGACTTTTTTCTTTACTAAAAAAATATATGTGTGTATATGTATATGTATATATATGTATATATATATATATATATATATATATATGTATATATATATATATATATATATATATATATATATATAGATATATATATATATGTATGTATGTATATATATATTTATTATTAGCAACATGTTGATTTACCGCATGTTTGTACTAACTTTTAAAGGGACGTCCTTTTACATTATTATTATTATTATTATTATTATTATTATTATTATTATTAATATAATACAGGCCTGGCCTAGCGTACTAAAGTACCCCAGTCCTGTCCTTAATGACCCAACAAACAAACGCAACAAACAATCCAAAGATATTTTTGTATGTGGCTACGTCGTAATATAATACAAAAATTAACCGCGACGATACGAATTTAAACGATTTAAAGACCAGTAAAAAAGAAAAAGAATGAAAGAAAGAACAAATAAAATATTCATTAAAAGGCCTAGTCATAATAATATCATCGTACCAATCCGCGATATAATAATATTTATTAATGCGAGTGAACACGAGCATGCGCGCGAATGAGAGGGAAAAAAAAACGAAAAAGAAAGATAGTAGTTCGAAAATTGTCGAATCAATCACGTTTTGAACGAACGGGGGTATGATTTTTTTTTTTTTTTTTAAAATAATAAACGGCGCCAGACACCTTAGACTGACTTCGAAAATCTGTCCGCCTATTTTTCATTTACGTGTAAATTTAGTTAAGCTTTCATTCGTTACCGATAAAAAGAGGTATCTTTTTGTTTGTAGTATTATTTTTTTTTGTTTTACTCTTTCCCCTGCCCCCTTCTTTCTTTCTTTTTTTTCTTTTTTTTTCTATTCCTTTTTTTTTTTTTATTTGTTTTTTTTCCCCCGTAATAAAGTATCTCTACGTAGGCGCATTTTCTAATTTCATTTCTCGATTCGCCGGCTGTAGCTAGTGTGTCTATCCTTTCCAGACTTCCCACGACTTGTTGTCCGTTCAACGGAAGCCCAATGCCAAGAGGGCAATCACTTTCGACGCGCTCGACAACAGCCCCTGTTGTATCCTCAGCCCTCTACCTCTGAGGCCGGTTAAACGTGCCAAGGTGAGTTCTCCAACTTACTCTTCTAATCCCACTTCGATTCCTCCTCGATTTGTTTCATCGTCGTCATCTCAAAGTCGCCATTACCACCACCATCATCATTATCATCATCATCATCATCATCATCATCCTCGTCCCCTCGTCATCGTCATCCCCGTTTATCATCGACGATATACAGCGATCTCGAAAGTACGATTCGTTGTCGTTAGGTACGACAATTTCAATCGGGGTGCAATCAAACGAGAACACGCGTGCGAATAACAATAAGAAATCAATTTTTTTTATTTTATTTTATTTTATTTTATTTTATTTTATTTTTTTTTTATATATATATATATATATTCATACCTCTCCAATCCAACGGAAACAAAATACATCAGAGCAAATAAATACAATTTTATCGGCGTTATTAACAAATGTTATTTTTGTTTTTTCGCTGTGCTTTTTATCGCTGTGCTGTATAGAACGACTATTGAAGTTTTTCCTTTTTTTCGTGTTTTCTTTCTTTTTTTGTTTTGTTTCGTTTCGTTTCGTTTTCACTCTTCTTTTCTTTTCTTTTCTTTCGTTTCGATATTGAAAAATAATTTATACACTCCAAATAAAAAATATTGTAGTACACTTTAATAGTACGTTAATGCTAATGACATATATATTTGCGTATTATTAATGGTGCGTCGAATTAATAAAATTTTGTTTGCAGCTACATTTGGAAACGCAGTGGGCCACGGTGGCTTGCGGGCGTACGCGCGACCAAATCGAAATGACACGCGCGGCACGTCGATTCCTAAGCAATCACGGCTTTCTACCGCTACGCCCTCGGTCCCTTAACTTCTAGGACCTTTCAACGAGAGTCAAACCTTCGCTGGAAGGAGGAAGAGGATTTATACCGAGGGGGAACGACAAAAACCCTTTGAAGGACTGGCGGAAACCCCGGCGGCGGGGAAGGGGGCGAGCAAGCCCACAGGGAGCTTAATTGTAATTTGTGGTACAAAAAAAAAAGAAAGATTGCGAAAAGAAAAAAAATAAATAAAAACAATTAAAAACAAAAAAAGTGAAATAAATAAAAACGAACAAAAAAAAGAAAAAAAAAAGATAATAATATTAATGATAACGATAATGAGCGAACGAGCGACCGAAAACAGTAAGATGGAAAAAAAAAACAGGAAAAAAAGAATCATTACGTTAAAACTAGTCGGAGTTAATCTAATTGTGGGCGCTTCCGTTTAAGGAATTCTGCCGTAAATTGTCGAGCGTGTCGATTAACGAAAGAAAATAATAATAATAATAATTATGGGCGGGGAAAAGTCGCGTCAAGAGGAAAGAGAGAAAGGTTCATGCTTTACCTGCGCTTTTATTTTTTATTGCATTTAAATGATGGAAAAAAAAAATATATATAAGATTTGTAAGATAGCCGAACGAAAGGAGAAAATGAGACGGGATGATCCCTTTGCTTCCGTAAAAAAAAAAAAATATATGAAAAAAGAAAAAATAGTAAAAAACGAAAAGTAAGAAGTTGTTACAGCGTGATAATATTGTTTTGGTTAAGAAAAATAATAAAAAAGAAAAAAGATGAAATAAAAAATACAAAAAAAAAACAAAAAAAAGAGACAAAAACGAAAGACAATGCAATTAATTTTATAGAGGGTTTTTATTTTTGGCTGTCACTTTCTTCGGATATATTATAACGGTGATTTTAAATCAGGGGTGGGGGAGAAATGGGCGGAGAATATTACGCGCAAAAGTTTTTCGGTTTCTATTCCGCCATTTTCCCCGACGAACGTAGATAATTATTATTAATTATTACAACCGTTATAATTATTCCAGAAACAACCAAAAACAAATTCTCTCTATCACTATCGCTATCTCTATCTCTCCTTCTCTGTCACTTTTTTTTCTTTACAATTATCGTCCAAGCAGCAAGCAAGCAAGCACTTTTATTGACGAGTAAATTTTTAATTTTTCAAAAGGGCAAACAAAATGAAACGATAGAAAAGTAAAGTAACGGCGTAAAGAGAGATCTCTCTTTTTTTTTCTCTTGAACGGGGGTAAAATTGAATGATAATCAATTTTTATTTGATATAATACTATATTATATATATATATATAATATAAAACAAAAGCATTATATTGCGGCCGTTATGTACAAAGAGCCTTTGTAACTGGTATTTAATTTACAAATGAATAATAAAAACATAACGATAGTTACACAAAATCTATGTGTGTTTTACTTTGGCTGAAGAAGAAGAAAGAAGAAGAAGAAAACAAACCCACAAAGGGAAGCTTTGTGGATGGTGCCATAATATTATATATGTGAAAACGTGCTACATATAAAAATTAACAATTTCACAAGCCCTGCCACATATTATCTTTGATTTTTTTTTCTTTTTTATTTTTTACGACGTGCCTTGGAATGAATTGGAATGAAAAAAAAAAGAACAGTATAAACAATAGAATATTGTTTTACCGTCTCTAATATGTCCCAACTTATAAATGGTATTATCTCGAGGAACAATCTACATATATACGACTAACGGCAACGCGATCATACGTATGTATCTTGTTTAAATAGAATTCTCGCGATGTTTTAACATGCACACTATAAATTGAAGATATTTAATTGCTATATTATACGGTGTTTAACGTAGTAAAAGTATTTTATAATTGTTCGATACAAGTGCGTCGAATAAGAATGACACGCGTGAACCACCACGTAATTTTTGCTAACTGACATAATACGACTAAAGTGTACCTGATCTACAAATGCCGTACGACATTTTCTCTTTCTCTCTCTCTCTCTCTGTGTATGTGTATATGTGCTACATTAAAATATATATATATATATATATATATATATATATATTTATATATTTTTATTTAATTTAACTAGATACGAATAAAGCAATGATGTCAAACTACGTCCGTATGAGTACAAATGTTTTTGAATGAAGTGAAATTTTTTTACGTATTATGAACATAATTAACTTTCAATGAATCGTTTACTTATCCATACATAGACAACGAGTTTGACATTTCTTATATAGAGGTATAATTGCACTTATTCGTACCAACGAGCGGAATAACAGAAACTAATACGTCCAATTATACATATATATATGTATATATATATATATATATATATATATATATATATATATATACAAATATATATATCTAATAAAATATTTGTTAATTTCATAAAAACACATAACGTAAACACACATTAAAATTTTCTAATGGATTTCCATCAAATCATAAAATACTACCTATATCAGTTTCTGATAATTAGCTACCACTCAATATTAATTAATTATTTACGCAAATTTTGGAGCGTTCGAAACACGATGTTATTATTCTATTAATTCAATTATTAACCTTACTTTTTATATTCAATTATAGAAAATGATTTAATCCAAGCACTGTGAACGTGTTTTTATAAGAAATAAGTAAATGTCACGATACAAGATTCGAGAAAAGATCTAGTGTCGACATAAAAAAAAAAAAAAGAAAAGTGAATTAAAGAAATTTATTATTTCTTTAATTATATTCCCTTCCATGCAGAGAACGTTTTGAAAAATTTTCTAAATTTTTGTAAAATCGAAAGATAAAAAGAAAAAAATTTTATAAACGCTAATATTGAAAAGAAAACTTAAGAAAACGCGTCAAATCATTTTTGCAATATTTGCAGACAATGACAGATATTTCTTAGTAATAGCTTATCCGTATTAACTGTTCTTAGTGCCAGTCATGTGAATTCACCAATTTATAGAAACAATAATGGCTTACAAATTATATTACTGATAATTCTGCTACCTAGGAACAATATTACAAAAACAATTTATATATTACCTTCGGTCTAATGTACATATCCAACTTAAAATTAACAAGATCCGTTTATATTACCTCCAGTCTAATATATAATATGCAAATTTAAAAAGTAACAAGCCAGAAACAATTATCATGATTAACAATGCGTACCAGTTTCAAATACATAATACTGGAGCACACATGCCGGTATATTTCTTTTGACTTTCTCCGGACTATGATCATAATTTGTACCTTGCCTCTTTGATGATTTATAAATATAGATTATTAATATTGCAGAGCAAGTAGGAAGAAGTAAATATCGGCATTTAGTTTTTCCTTAGCTCCTTGAAATATAAGCTTCTATGTGGCTTGACCAGTAAAGCTTATTTCAGCAATATTGATGTATTTGAATACGATCTTAAATTGAACTAATTAGTGTATCTATTATTTTCTAAATTTTACACATCATGCTCATAGAAATGAACAGCGAGAACGTATTGCGAGAATTTTAATTGTCATTATCTATTTTTAATTTTAAATTGGAAATAATAATCTCAAAGTATCATTAAACAACAAGAAAATGGAATATATATTAAGGAATGCTGATTTGAGGAAACATTGCTCCAAATGGCGCTCCAAAGTAACCTCATTATTAATTATGTTCCTGCATTCTATTGCAAATTAATAAATTTATCTTTTAATACTTAAAACTCTATCTCTGGGACTGCTCCACGTCATCTGTACTGCTACCACCAGCTGCCTCGTCTAAAGCATTATCATCTGATGAAAAGAAAAAAATATATTACATTATTATCTCGAAAGAATTAATTTCAGAATTTTTCTTTTCTGTTCTTTTTTTTTCCATCATATAATAATAACAGATTTAATATTTTACCTGGTGATGGAGATCCCTTGACTCTGCAAGTATTATAACTACCGCAATTCAAACACTTTAGTCCAACAACATGATATTTTACAGTAGATTCCTAAAATATCATTTTTTTTTGTTTAGTAATTATATAAATTATCGTCCATTTTATGTCATAACCATGAATGTGCAAATTTTGTATCTCTTAAATCGAGGTGTGTATAAAATGTCTTTTCTTGCTTCTAATTTTGACAATACGACATCAGTTATTACAAAACGCGCATAATTAGATACAATGGTAGACATAAAATACTTGATATTACTTATAAAATAATATAATTATTACGCACCTCATGACAATCCTTGCATAAAATATCTGCCTTATAATCCCTGTATTCCTCTGGCATCGGTGTTAAAGATACTTCCATATCTAAAAATCTCCATAAGTCTGTCATGTCTAGAAGAGATACCTGACACGTGGGACAAGCGTAATGACCGTAATGTAGCAATTCCTCAAAACAAGTCCGATGAAGCAAGTGTCCGCAACCCGGGATATGACAAGGAATACGACTCGTGTGAATATCTTCTAGACAAACGGGACAGTTTGCGTGCGACACATTTTCCACGCACTGCAATCAAGATTAAATTTACATTATCGCATTGTTCTCTCTTTTACATTATTATTATTAATTTTTTTTCCTTGAATTCATCGTTACATTGTATTTCATCGTAATACATACCGTGTGACCATTTTGTAGCTGAATTGGGAGACACATATTGCACTTGGCACAATGAAAGAACCTATCCCGTCCTCCGACTCTGCATATCCCGCAGCCGTCGCAGTGATATTGATTTTTGTCTTCGTCGTCGAAAAGATTGCATTCTAAACATGTATACTTTCCAAAATGGCAATGACAGTTTTGACATGTGGCCTGTACAGGCTGACGAGTATCGCAAAGAACACATATTAATTCTGTTACTTCCTTCCTGTTGACGGTATGAGTTTCTTGTTCGTCGTGACAAAACCGGCATGTATAAACCTTATTGCAGCAAGGCGTCTATAACAAGGACGAAAGTACAGATTACAAAGCCGATATATATATATATATTTTTTTTTTTCGATAAACTCGTATACAAATACATCGATAAATTTTGTTAAACCCGATCGACTTAACTATACATCTAACGGGACTGAATTAATTAAACGTACAATTGTAAGACATATTGAGGGGATGAATAACGATCGAACGATTAAATCCAAAATAAAAAGAAAAAAATAAATAAATAATAAAAAAAAAGAAAAGAAAAGAAAATATTACGTACGGTGTACGAAGATTAAGAAAGAAAAGAAAGAAAGGAAGAAAGAAAAATAAAAGGAAGGAAAAATTTTCAAGAAGGGAAAGTTACGAGAGAGGAGAGAGAGAGAGAGAGAGAGAGAGAGAGAGAAGACGAACGGGGTACGGGGGTTGGAGGAGGGTTAAAAAAAAGAGAGAGCAAAAGGATCATTACCACGAACTTCGATTTCCGTTTATAATGCTCACAGCCGTAATCGTCCTCGGACGTAGCAGTCGATTCGTCTGTCGATGTCGAGGCACGATTTTCATCGTTGGTAGAAACCGAAGGATCCTCCTCGGTGGACGAAATACGAACTTGTCCCTTTCCCGAACTCGTCGTTGAATTGTCTTCCCTATCAGAATTCTCGCTGGAAGATTGTGCCTCGCCATCAATGTCCCCGACGGTACGCACCTTCTCGGTATTCTCCATTGCGTTACTTCCTCTTTTTCCTCTTGCTGCTACTCCTCCTCCTCCTCCTCCTCCTCATCGACCTGCCCCTCGCTATCGTCCTCCTATCTTCCGACAGATCTTCTTCCACCGCACTCTGTCCACGCTTCTCTTCCCTCTCGATCCCCCACGCTTTCTTATTATAAAATTAACGTATCCCTTTTAGGCGTGTGTCTATCGAAATTGATAAAAGGCAGGCCCAGGCCAGGCCAGCCAGCCAGCCAGCCAGAGCTAGTCAGTCAGTTAGACAGTCAGTTAGTTAGTCAAACCAGCCAGCCACTCTTCTCAGCGTGGATTCGAAAATCTCTATCCCTGTCCTTATGTGTGTATCTCTCTCTCTCTCTCTCTCTCTCTCTCTCTCTTGCTCTTTCCTTCTCTCTTCTTCTCCTACACACCTTCTATTAGATTGGAATTTTTTTTTCCCTTGTTGTATATCTCTATGCGTCTCTCTCTCTCACTCTCTCTCTCTCTCTCTCTCTCTCTGTCTCTCTGTCTTTCCTTCTTTCTTTCTTTCTTTCTCTTTCTTTTTTCTCTATCGCAACATCGTCACACAATGCTATTAAAGGAATATATATATACACATATATACATGTGTATATATATATACACACACAGGAAACACAATATATATATATATATATCACAAATTCCTTGCGTTTAAAAATGTAGACGTAACGTAACGTTTTTTTTTTTTACACAGTACAAATATTATTGGATGTTCGAGAACGTTTCATATTTAAAGAGAAAGAAAATTGATAATCGTCAATAAAGACAAATAACAACGACGACGACAACGACGACGACGACGACGACGCTGCCACCACTGACGTCGTTCCATTCGTTCTTTTAGCTAATCGATCGTCGTCGCGTTACGTCGTTTTGTGCAAGAATAATTTTTCGCAGTCCACGAAGAAAATCGATTTACACATTAACATTTTCGCTTCGCCAATATCTCCGACGTTAATAACCTCTATGAAATAAATTATCCAATCAATGTAGATCGAGCCCGATGATCGAGCAATTATTTAACGAAATTATCTTGAATTATTTTATATCGAATCGTGATACAACTTATTGGGATTTATGGGGCGAGCGGGAGAGGCGTGGATCGAAATCGAACGAGCGTTTCACACGAAATTTTTACGTGGAAAATTTAATCGATCGAAGATCGCTTGTCGAGTTTCGAGAATATTTCTTTTCTTTTCTTTTTTTTTTTTTTTTCTTTTATTTTATTCTATTTCTCTAATTTCAAACGATCCGTGTCAACCGTATCGTCCAATAGGATATTGATTTTTGATGGGATGGGGGGAGTGGAGGGGTTAGTATTTCATGTAAATAAAGCGAAAGGTATACGGGATACGTTTAAAAATCATTTTGAAGGTGCTTCGACTGAAATGAAATTATACGTATATTTATCTGAATCTTGTTTGAATCGAGATTATTACGATCGCCTGGGATACAAGCAAACACAACACATATATTTATAATTTAACGTACACACGCGCATAAGGAAGACGACGGTATACGTTCGTTGTATTGTTTGATAAGTTGAACCTTGACGTATTATATCTCGACGAGAATATGTAAACAATATCTTCTCTCTTTACGTTATATGTTGTCGATTAGATTTTATCATTAGAATATAAAATTGTACAGGTTAAGAAGATGAAATTTAGATGCAGAATGGTAGATCTTACAGTTATGCGAGATTTTACTAGTAAGCATTTTTCACGCTTCTTCAAGTTTGTTCTTTATCTTGCAACTATTAAGCTGCATAACCTCAAATAGAGCTATTCGAATAAAGAAAAAAAAAAACATTTATAACTATTAAAATGATAATTATTTGTTAAATAAAATTCGGGACGTTAAAAAAAGGAGCCAAAAAATTTGCGACAGTGATGCTACGTAAATAATTTTGATCTGTTAGATGTTTTAAAATAAAGGGAAACTTTATTTGAAACGAATCTTATTAGAAATTTGGCGGTAATGTCGATTTGAAGCAACGATTTTCGAAAAATATGTAATGTAATATTTTTCTTTTTGTTTTTTCTTTTTTCTTTTTTCTTTCAGATATTGTCACTGTCATTTCGAAGATATCGAAACAATGCATCTTGCGATTAACTACGGACGAAATTTCTTTCAATGTCTGTTATGAGAGTGTACCTGTTCTATGGGCAGAATTATCCCAAAGTCATTTTTTTGCCGAATATATCATGAGTGGCGTTTCAGAAGAACAAAACGAAATATATTTGGAATGCGAGTCGGCAATGCTAGCTAGGAGTTTAAGTTCTCTTCGTTTACAGTCGAAGAGCGTAAAAATTAAATTAACGAACAAACTTCAACCATGTCTCACGTTTGAAATCGAATTATCATCCTCGAACGTGGAGTCAAGACAATGTGTTCACGATGTGCCAGTAAGAGTTTTACCAAGAAAAGAATGGAATGTTTACAAAGTTCCTGATATATCAGAATTTGATGTAAGTTTCATTTTATAGATCTAAAGGTAATTAATTTGTATATTAATTGATCAATCTAATATTTTAGATATCTATAGATATACCACAACTTAAATATTTACGTAATATTGTGGATAGAATGAAAAATATGAGTTCACATTTAACATTAACAGCCGATAAAAATGGTATGTTCATTTTAAGAGTAGAAACGGATAGTGCGAATGTATCGACACACTTTCAAGAATTACAGGTTTGGTCTTGTAGCCAAGTCGAAGATAATTTCGTGATATCTGCTACGATAGATGTCAAAAAATTTTTAACCTTTTTATCCTGGGACATTGTTCATCCCAATTCCGTAAGATGTAATATATTGGAAAATAAAATAGTGAATTTACTTTTAGATTTGGCAGGATATTTGAAAGTTCGCTATTTTATTCCTGCGATTGCGATATAAAGAATTGATTAATTAAATTATATAAGGTATGAAATAAAAAGTATATTTATTTTATTTTTTTTTAAATCAAATTATTTTTCTTAGTCCTCTTCAAAAATATATAAGATATGATTGTTTCTTTGTTCGTAAAGATGAATCATAGACATGTAAAAAAAAAAATTTAGTATGATTTAATTATAAGCTAAATTAAAACTTCGTTCATTTTCTTGTCTGAAGTTTTGATGCATTTGATCGATCTGTTGTATTTTCTGAGTCAGAAGAGCTGTTCTTTGATCAAGCCATTGTAAACTGTTCATATGTGCATTTAAAATCTTGCCAATCTGTACAATTGGATCGCTAGAATCTTGGACTCGATTGGCTTCGTTTAGATGTTCTATTATCTCTTTTAAATCTTCTGACATTTGTTTTAATTGAGTATCAATATTTTCTGCAAGACGATAAGTATATTCTCTTTCTGGATCGGAGACAGATAATGATGCCAATTCTTTTTCAAGTGGTACTAAACAATCCTGTAGCTCTTTTTGCTGGCCAACCTAACAAATCAAAATAAACATTTAGATCATTTTTTCATAATAGAATAATTTATATAATCATTAAGATATTAATACACACAACATAGTCCAATTCATGTTCTAATTGTTGTTGTTCAAGCTTAACTCTTTCAACTTCCTGGTTCAAAGTTACTATTTTTTCTCCATTGGTTATAAGCAATTTGTCCCATGCATTAACTTGCGTTGCTTGATTTACAAATACTTTTTCTTGTTCTTCCAATTCCAAAGTCCATTTGTTAATGGACTCTTCTAGTTGACAGAAGTTAATGGCTCCTGGCTGTATAGCATTAGCAGATGAACTAACCCTAAAAGAGATAGCAATTAATATCCATTTGTATGAATATTTTAAATTTTACTATTTCACAAAGCGACATATGTCTTTACTTACGTGGTTGTCGTAGTTCCTAAAGTGGTATGAGTAGTGACAGTTGCAACATTTGAAGGTGCAGTAACAGACGTTGTTTTGTTCAGCATAAAACTGGTAGTATTCGGTGCGGTTGTACCAATTGAAAAAATGGATGCAGCTGAAGTTGTTGTCGCAGTGCTTAAAGGAAAAACTGTAGCTGTGGTAGCAGCAGGCGTATTAGTTAGTCCAAATAACGCTGTAGTGAACGGTGTCACAGTATATCCAGTTTGTATAGTAGATGTTTTTGCAGGATCTTGTGACAATCCTGTCACGGTAGGTGTTGTCGTAGTTGGGTTTCCAAAAGTAAAAATAGACGCGGTAATGCTTGCCACGGTAGTTGTAGTACCACCGATATTAAATCCATTAGTACTAGGTGCCACAGAACTTGACGTTCCGAAACTTATACCAGTTGTTGCAGAGGTTTGCGTACCTTCTGCACCTGTAAGCACTGTAGGTGTAGCCTGTAAATTAAATTCCGTAGGCACCGCAGTACCAGGCGTACTAACATTTGCAGTGGAACTAGCCAATCCACTAAATGCAGTAGCTGGAGCAATTGTTGCTCCGATAGTAGGTGCAGAAGTATTCGGTGTATTACCGAAAGTAAAACCTGTACTTTGACCTGGAGTAGTTATTCCAGATCCAAAAAAACTACTGGGCTTGTTTTGTACCGGCGTCACTGTTAACCCAGATGGTATTTTACTTGCATCACCAGCTCCAGCAAGGCCGAATGAGAAACCTAAATACATTTGCATTGTCATCAACAATATTCAGTTGACTACGATAGACTTACGTTTTCTTAACGTATAATAACGTAAATTAATAATAATTAATAAAAAAATAAATAAATAAAAAGATAAATAAAAGATTAACGTATATACCTGTTGGTGTGGCCACATTCGTCGTGGTTGCGGCATTGCCTTGAGTTTTCGAAGGATCAAATCCAAAATTCATATTTTATTTTAAATTACGCTTTTCCAACACCAATACAATAACACCAATATCCTTTTTTGCTTAAATACAAAGGTAACAAAGTTCAATAGATTTTAAATATTTTACAGTCCATCGGTATTGAAACAAGTATTAACAAGATTTAATAATTTATCATGAACAAATATACAACAACATACGTCACTTTTCGTTTTGGCATAAATTCAATAGCAAAGAATGATAGCCTACTTATTTCCGTTGCAAATTATGTTGTTACCGATACAAAACATTTTGCCAACTAAAGCATACGAATTACCCTATTAAATCTAGGTAGTAGGGTTTACATGAACATGTTATTAAGTTGTCCAATTGTTTACTTTTATATATCTTATTGCATATATAAGAGAAAGGATCGAAAAATATAATGGTGTGGACGATAGCACAATTTTTCAATCTAGCAGAGGACTTTGTTGCGCGTATGTAAGACGATTTTTTCGATAAAAAAAAAGAAAAAAAATGGAGGTAAAAGCAGTCCAAAAATTTATTAATTTAATACATTCAAAAAAATTTTTTTTAATTTTTGCTGTTCTATCATTAAAATATATTATAGTTTTCATTTATTTATATATATTTTTTTTTTATGAAGATAAATAAATCGTGCTATTTGTGTAATCGGAAAACATCGAACAGAGAACATATCATTATATACATGAATAAGATAAGTATATAACGTTTTCCTATTTAATATATTCATTGATTATATAGAAAAACATTTGTAAATGATTGCAATTTATAATTTTTTTTTATATGTCGTTTATTATTCTTATGTGTGTTTACAATGGTCGTGTAATTTAGTTTCATATTTTACCGCCTCCGTGGATCGACTTGCGCATCGTAGACGAAGTAACCTTTTTCTGCGTAACTTTATCGATATGTCCTTTCCATTTATGGGGATTTGTGATATAGCTTATTGCTATGTGTGTATGTGTGTGTGTGTGTATACATATTCTTTAGCTTTCATATTCTCCGTGGGCCGCCATTGGTCGATTCAACGGGACTGCATTTTTTCCAATAACATGAAGTACGCTATAGATATAAATTCAAATTGTTAAATCGTCGCAGATGGCGCTGTCACAAAGGCGCCAACATCAGCGTACGAAAAATCAGGTTAATCGGTACGTTTCCACGCTTAAAAAGAACGCCTTGACGGACGTCATCAAAAATTTACAAACGATATCGTTGGTAGTTTTAATATAAAACGAGGAAGGAACTTGAACAATACATCTCTCTTGACAAATATGGACAAAGTAATCACTGCCGTAATGGACGAAATATTTAGAATTCTAATTTTGAAAGATGAACGGTATCGAGTGAATTGTAAAAGACGAAGAGAAAAAAAGAGAGAAAGAAAGAGAGGTATATGTATATATATACATATACATCGTATATATAAAATGTCATCTACATAGATGCATCTGTATTAACTGAAAGGGTATAAACACGACGCCGCCTATTGAGACGACGATTTTAATGTGACATCCACATTTTTTAAACGGTCCCCATTTCATCCAAAGACCAACGGTATTCCTACGCCATCGTTATAGTTGTATCATTGCGCGTATAGAATACGCAGTTTTTTTCTTATCGCGCAATGCTTTTTAAAGGCGTCTTCGTTCGTAAGCCGGTCGTCGAAGGGAAAGGGTGGTCTCTTAGGTTTGTATAACTGTTGAAGAAAGACAATCGAGCAAAATTGGAAGAAAGAAAAAACTCAATGATGTTCGCTTTAACGTACGTTTTGACGACTTTCCTATCAATTGTTTTCGTCGATCACGTTGATGGGTCAAGTTTAACGGCACCGCCTCTGTCAGTTTTGGTTATCGGTTTCGAAGGTGGTTATGATCTTTCCTTACTCGCAAACACACTTTCGGATCAGGGTATCGACGTGACATTGGTCCTACCCGAGAACATCGCCGATGATCTTTACGAAAATCTTATCGACGTCGAGGTTTATCGTTTGAAGGAATCACGCGAGAAGAGGACCATTTATCCGGAGGACAAGGCATTGAAATTTTGCGATAGTTTATTCGACGATCAGGAATTGTCGCAAAAGGTACAGGAGTTTCGTGCCACGATCACGTTGTTTCCCGCTTTGAGGTTAGTCGACAATTCAATTCACTGTCAAGCTTTCAACAGTTTGTAAGATACGTAATAATAATAATAATCCTCGTCGAACGATTGCGTTTTCAGGCACGACGGATGCTTACTGCCATGGATCAAATCGATCGATTCCATACCCGTTGTATTGACCAGAAATGCCTACGAGGAGGTTTATGCCTTCGAACGTACCGGCGTGGCTTTGCCGACATTAAAGGGTAGTTTTTGGTCGAGGATATCTACCAATCTCGCGTGGGGATCGATATCGTCCAACGTTCTAAGCAATTACGTAACACCTGCAATACAGATAGCTAAGAAGCATTTAAATAATTTAAATATTAGTCGGGACAATCTGTATTCGGACGTACGTTTGGTATTATGGGGTGCCGATACGATCTTACGAACTGACTTTGCATCATTAACGCAGATGTTAGTAGAGGTGAGTTTTAAGGTTTAACATTAGACGAGTATAATATTTGATTTTCGATATTCATCGAAGTTATGTTGTCTCAGATCGGGTGTCATCACTGTAGAGGATCGCAGCCTTTACCAGGAGATCTTCAAAAGTTACTCATCGAACATAGACTCGGTTCCATTGTTGTACTCTTGAACGAACGTTACAAATCGTTGATAGAAGAGATTGCTAGGAAATTGCCGCAGGGTAGACAGGGACAAGCAGTTGTATGGAAAATTCGTGAATCAATCTACGACGAGGTGGAAAAACCACCAGAGAATCTTTATCTCTGGCGAAAAGTCGATAGACAGGATCTCATAGGTACGTACAATCGTTATTAAAGGAATAACAATTTGTTTGAGATATATATATATATATGGAAAATGATTATTTTTAAACGACGAATTCATAGGTAACGGTCGAACGCGTTTGGTTTTAAGTCATTGCGCCGATACGGAATTATTAGAGATTGCCTTTCATGGTTCACCATTAATATGCTTTCCAAGGAATAAACAGGAATCTAAAAATGCAGCACGTGCCATCGAATTAGGTTTCGCACATTCGATCGATAGCTATGACGATCGATTAACTATAACCAGCGAGGATGTAACTAGTCTCATCGATACGATTTATACGTCGACGGATTATCGTGAAAACGCCAGAAGAATTTCCGTAGCGATACGCGACAGATTGAATCCAGCATCGGATAGATTGGTTTATTGGCTTCGTTACATCGCCAGGACGAAAGGTGATCGCGAAAGGTTCCTCCTCGTAGCACCTTCGAACGTTAACACCTTTTACGAGGATTTTCAATTCTTCCTTGGTCTATGCACTGGAATCATCGTAGGTGTTTTATTGACTGGCGTCAGTTTTTTATTCCGACATATGGTTATGTCGAAAAAAATGCGGAAATCGAAGGGAAGATATCAACGTTAATATTTATATATATATATATATGTGTATGTGTATGTGTATATGTATATGTATATGTATATGTATCTTTTTGAAGCATCGTATGTGTAAGTGTTATAAAAATCTATTGTGAAACACAATATAGACGCATTGTCGCATATGTATTTATATAAATGCACATGGATTACAGGTACATACATATACAAATGTTACGAACTATATGGTATATCTCATTTCTAATATAGAGAGAGAGGCGCCTAATTAATATTTACGAGAAGTTATTTAATTAGTCGTATTTTGGAAAAGCTAAGAATATGATGTAATAATATATATATATATATATATATGTATATATATATATTATCATAAGGAAAAATAAATTATACAAAATTTTTTTTGTCTCAATACTGCGGCTCTGTGTGACGTACGCGCGCAATAAAGCGGGTTTCTCGTTTTTTTTTTCTTTCTACGCGCCTTTATCATAGAGTCTTACAAACATACGGACGAATAGAGGTATCTATTATAAACGTATCATTAAGATCGCAGTTCTAATTAAATTAGCGATTAGGTTGTCGTTTTCGTTTGTTTCGTTTTTTCTCATTTATTTATTTTTTTTGCATTTTTATTTTTAACTCTTTTTTTCATCTTCCTTTTCTTTTTTTTCATATAAAAGGAAAAAACGAATTCGCGACTTTATCGGTTTTCGTTCGTCGCGTGCGTACAGCAATGTGGATCGACGATTTTGATTCTATCGTTTCTTCTCCTCTTTTATCGTAGAGTTTTAATCTTTAACTCGCATATAACACGTGAAACACGTGAAAAGTAGTTACAAACGTACGAAATGTGATTATTTTTCAGACTTTATAAGACTTTCCTTCGGTCGTGATCAAACCATTGAGTGTGTGTATATATATATATATATATATATATATATATATTTTTTTTTTCTCCCCGTTCATTTTAATCGTACAAAAATTGTCACGTATCGATCGCTTTCTATGATTCTTGTTTCTTTTTTCCTTTTTGTTTTCTTTTTCCCCTATCTTTTTTTTATCTATCTTTTTTTTTATCAAAGGAAGTAGAAGCACTTATATTATTAAACGGTATCTTCGTACGTACGATCGAAGAAGGAATGTTTCGAGATGCAATCCTTAATCAAAGATTTATCGTGGTATAATTTCTTGACTATTATGCCATCTATTCGATCGTATTACGATATAAAAAGTATACGAAATTAATGTTACGTATCGTTAAATTAGTATCGTCAAAACGGAATCGACAGTTCTTTATTTTTTTTTTTTTTAAATCGTACGGAATAGGATCGTCATCGATCCTTTTGCGCTTTCCTTTTCTCTTTCTTTCTTTTCTTTTTCCCCCTCTTTAAATCTATCATACGATTCTTTTTCCTTTTTGGTTGTCGTTCTTCGTGTCAACGATCGATTCGATAATTTTCAGACAAACGTATGAACGACGAAACGAGGTCGAGAGGGTCTGTGTACGTGTGAAAAACGAAAAAAGAAAAACAAAGGTGGTTTCGATTTTCGGAGTGGGAAAAAGATGGCGGCCGGTGATAAAAACGAACTGAGAAGAAGAGGTCGTCGTTCATCGCAAGAAACAAAAACCCTTGTACGTCTACCATTATCCTGTCTTACGTCTAACGCGAAGCTTATCAATCATTTGAAATCGCATTGTCTACGACGTAAAAGTATCAAATATAATAATCCGTTAACGATAAAATCGATAATAATCCATTAACAGTTGGAAATCGTCGAGGATTAGAAAAACAATCGGCACGAACAAATAGACTTTTCGATCGACATTAATTGCCCGAGATCGTGCCGATTGTGTGTTGTGTGTGTGTGTGTGTATGTATGTGTGTGTATGTGTGTACGTCACCTTAGAACGATAACGATAAAATTTAGTATTAATTTTTAATTCGGAAAATTAATGCAAAAAATTGAAATTTTTTATCGTAATCTTTGATAAAAAAAAAAATTGTCGTAGAGACATTTTTAGACATTTTGACGGTGATTGTGAACGGCTTGGAAATCTTCGCGTTTAACTATATCGTATGTTCGTTACTACTTTTATATATATTCTTCGCGGCGACGTGTGGGACGAGTCTCAAAGTGTGATTTTTTTCTTCTTTTTTCTTTTTTTCTTCCTTCCTTTCTTTTCTCATTCCATCAATCGCAAAACATGTTCGTTTCGTGCTTTCGTGGGCAGGATTCGAAAATGCGGTATGTGTAATTATATTTACGTATATACAGTTACACGGACGTCTCTGGACGTAAAAGCTAAATACGAGATAAGATATTATTTACATTCATTCATTGGCAGATTTCTTCACGTTCGTTTACATACGAGTTTACCGAGCATTTTGAGACGAGAATAAACGACAATGACGATGACGGTGATGACGATGATGACGATTATACGACGATAACGATGACGATGACGACGATGACGATGACGATGACGACACGATTTGACGTCTCGCGTTCGTCCTTCTTCCATCTCTTACATACGTCAACGATATGGACAATCCTACTAGCATTTAGTATCTCTAGAAATCTACCATAGTTCTTCACATATAAATTCATTCAAAACGTACATGCGATCGTCGTAGCTTTCTTTTCATTTCTCTCTCTCTCTCTTTTTTTTTAATTTTTTTTTGTTTATTTTTTTTTTTTACTTTATTACGCCGAGAGTGCGGCAGAGCGAGCGTTACGATTATTCTTACGTTTTTTTATTTTTATTTTTATTTTTATTTATTTATTTATTTTTTTACGTTAAGACAAAATTCTAGGCGCTAGAGAGCATTGGCATACATTAAAAGATACCCTACACTTTTTGGAGATCTTTTCGTTTTAATGATTCTCTTCTTTTTTTTTGTTCGTTTTCTTTTTACCTTTTTTTTTGTTTTCTTTCTTTAATTTAATAGATAAGTCTCACTAGTGTGTGTGTGTGTGTGTGTGTGTTTGTCCGTATGTATGCATGTGTGCTGCGTGTTTGCTGTTCGTATGTGTGTTGCATATCTTTCTCTCTTTCTGTGTGTGTGTGTGTGTGTGTGTGTGTGTACGAAATGCGAGTACTCTCTTCTTTTTTCTTTTATCATTCTCTCTCTCTCTCTCTCTCTTTTTCTATCTTTTTCTCCATCTATCTATTTATCTCTCTCTTTCTCTCTCTTTCTCTCCCTCTCCCTCTTTCTCTCTTTCTGTCTTTCATCTCGCACGTGGATATTGCATGATTAATATTTCGAGCTTTTCAATGCTATGATGGTAATAATCATTTCTATTGAAGGTATCATATACATATCATCGAGGACGAGCATACCAGGACGGTTCATCGTTGAAAATATGAAAACGTAAAAGCTCTGATATGCGTCACGTACGTAGAAATTTAAATAAAAATAAAAAGACAAAAAAGGAAAGAGAAAAAAAAAAATTTGTAACCAAATGAGATTTTTCAGATTGGCGGGGATCAATCGGATCTGACGAATGTACGAAGAAATTAATGTGTATCGTATGAGGTATGTCACACGGTGCGATTATAAAATCGTAACTCTAACAAAAGATATATATACGCAAAGTAAGCTTTTCGCAAAGCTCTCTTTATCGATCTCGAGTAACATATGAAATTCATTGATATCTTGTAGTAAATAATATTTTATCGGGATATAGACGAACGCAAATAGCCAAAATGGAGGTATATTCGTAAAAACGATCTCCTGAATATTATTATTTTTGTCTTGTAAGAAAATAAAAATCCGTCGAAGCATTGAAAATCTTTGGAGAAAACTATCAAACGTATATAAACAGTTAGAATCTACAAAATGTAAATATATATATATATATATATATATATATATATATTTAATTTATTATAAATGTACTTTATAAAAATGGCTTACTTTTTTGTTTCTTTTTTTTTTTTTTTTCTTATTGTTAGAAGCAATAAGCCAAAGCTAAAGCTTTTATTGCTAAAACTAGTAATTGCGTTACTTTTTTTTTTTTTTTTTTCCTTTGACAAATTTCGCACAGAGTATCGATTATCGATTTCCTTCTTCTCTTTTTATTTATTTTTTTTTCGTTTATAGTTTAAATGCAAGTTACTCGATATTAAAATAAAAACGAAAAAGTTTCTTGAATATTTCAAAGATCTATTATAACGATAATACATACATTCACACATACATATATATATATATATATGTATATATATATATATATATATATTCAACGTAGTAGTGTACACACATACATATACATCTCCTTTTAAACGGATGTCTATCATTGAGAGTATACGGAGTATCCCATTTAAAATCGCGAATACCTCTAAATATTTCTTTTTTTTTTCTTTTTACGACGGGATTAAAAAAAACTGTTACAGAACGACGATACGTCGTTTGAAAAGGGGAAAGATGTGGCGATACGAAGTGCGTTTTATTTTAAGGTCATTTTTTTCCTCTTTGTCTTTTTTTTTTTTTTCAATTTTTTAAGATATCAATGTCATCGGTAGCTTTTCTTTTTGTAGATAGAATGAATGATCGTTACCGCGGTATGATAGCTCGTCAAAGAATAAATTCCGGGAATATTATTTTTTCCTTCGACCTCGAGAGGTGGCCTAGGATAATCAGAAAAGGAAAAAAAGAAAATAAAAAGAAGAAAGAAAATCATGTTTTAATGGGAAAAATAAAGGAGTCGCACGGCGCGAGCTTGAATTTACAAAATGCGAATCGTAATAAATTAGGTGATGAATGAATGAATGAATAAATAAATAAATAAATAAATAAATAAAAAAAAAGGGACACCTTCTTTTGAGGCAAGATAAAAAGTTGACGTTTAACGCACGAATAAAACAATTGCGACGAATATTGCATTCTGTGTTTTGTGTTGTTTACATATTAAAAAAAGCAATACAAAAAGAAAGAGAACACGTTAATACGTGAGAAGAGGACTTCGTCTCGAATGTATATTATGTTTTGCGTTAAAATCAATCAAGAGGCTCACGTAACTTAAAAAACAAAAAAGAAAAAAAGAATGCGTCATTTAGACTGTGAATCGCTTGAGTTTAAGACTTGCACTCTTTTTCATTTCTTTCAATCATTATTTTTTTCTTCAAATTCGTCCCTCAAATATATCCCCACGTTTGATAATTTCTTGAGCTATCATATTATCGTACCAAGAATATAAACATTCCACCTACAAAAAGATACAAAAAATACAAAAAAAAAAATAAAAAAATAAAAAAAGAAAATAATTAAAGAAAAAGAAAAGGAAAAAAGGAAGAAACGCCGATGACTTTGTTTTATCTGAAAAAGAAAAAATGACCTTCAAGGAAGGTTGGGGTGGAGAGGAGGGAGGAGGAAACGGTCTCAGAAGGGGGAGAAAAAATGTCCCTGTAGTATTTCTCGTTCCGTGACATTCTTTCGTCGTCGTCCTCCTCCTCCTCCTCCTCCTCCTCCCCCCTCCTCCCCATTATAATCGAACGGAAAACATTTAGAGACGTACGGTTTTAAACGGGATAGACAGATATACACTCCGCGCTCTTAGAATTGGAAAAGGGAAATTAATTGGTTCTCCTTTTTTTTTTCCCTTCCATTTTCCTTTTTTTTTTTCTTTGTCTTCTGTTTTTTTTTTTTTTTTTTCGAATAACACCACCGTCGAAAATGTTTGTTTCCCTTAGCATTGCGACGTGCAATGGCGCGGTTAATGAACATTTTCCGTATATGCTCGTTTCGTCAATATCCACGCGCGTTCGACGCTGCACCTGAGAGCCAGACTAGCATAACGAGCCACGTGTTCGTAACTCCAACGTGGGGTATGTATATATCCCATAATGTAGACGATCGCCTTGTTAACATACCCACACAATTATTATTAATACTGAAACTCGAGGGGTCCGCGCTTGGACGCACGCATGCAAGCAGTATATCGATGGCTTCCTTTTTTTTCTTTTTATATTCGTAAAAGAGAAGCGCGGACAAAGCGTATTACCCTGAGTATCCGAAATTATAGATAAATAAACTTAAAATAAACGTTGCCGAAGAGTGGATTATTTACGACACTCTGACTGTCAGGTACAGAACGCTTTTTTTTCCACCTCTTTTCATCTTCTTCCTCTTTTTCTTTTTTTCTTTCTTTTTCTTACTTCTTCGTTCTCTTCCTCATCAACTTTATCCCCCCTCCCCCCCTCTCTCTCTATCTATCTATCTATCTCTCTATCTCTATCTCTATCTCTATCTCTATCTCTATCTCTATCTCTTTCGTTCTCTCTCTCTCTTTCTCTTTTTCTCTATCCTTTCAACGGAGTCGTAGGTATATCGTCTTTTTCTTTTTTTCTTATTTTCTAGCCTCTCGCGGCGGATATTGGTATGTATATATATATATATATATATATATATATATATATATAAAGTACGTACATATATATTTATATATATATTTTTTTTCTTGTCCCTTTCTATTTTTCTCCCCCACCCCATCTCCCTTAGTCACCCTCTTTCCTCCCTTTTCCTTCCATCCTCGTCCACCATCCTCCTTCCCCTCTTTTCCGCCTTTTTCACAGTATATCGACTCATTTTGTTTCCCTCCTCCTCCTCCTCATCCTCCTCTTCCTCCTTCTTCTTCTTCTTCTTCTTCTTCTGTTTCATCGACGCAACGGTTAAAAAATGGGTCCCGTGCGATAATAATCAAATTATCGATTTATCCGATAGAAAATCGATTTCTATGTTTGTGTATGCATGCATGCGCATGAGCCGTTACTCATCTCAAATAAGGACGACGACACGTTGTTGTGAAATTGCATGAGGATTCGGGCAACCAATGTCCCTTTTAAATCCCGATTATTATCTAATTGCAAATGTGTTCCTCGCGCCTCTGCCTGCATAGTTCGCATTTAACGTGACAGCACCAGACGAATCGGCAACTGCATTTCTCCGTGACGTCCCTCACCCTCGTTTGATAGCCACGGCCGCAGCACAACAATCGGCAACCATCGAGACCCGGTGACGTTCGATTGCAAATTCTTCCTCTCGTTCCGGGTATGCCCAGCCTAAAGAACAATCCAAAACGATTTAAAATCCGTTCGTACGATTCGTTTATTATTCCCTTTTTTTTTTTTTGACTTCTTTATTTTTTTCTTTTTATTTCCTCCCTTTCCCTCAAGTGAAATATTCGTTCGTCGTGAGATAAGGGAAGCAACAACGGTCGTGGGTCATCCCGTTTATGATATCATTAGATATCAGATCGTATGGAATTACGGAAAATATCGGATCGATTCTAATTCTATGTTCGTCAAATTTATCGTCGAGTAATCGATTATTCATTGAATCGTTGAAAAGTTTCATGCTTATTTATTTTTTCTTCCTTTTATTAACCTTCGTCTTTGATCCTTTCAAAAATTTTCTATTACGTGGAAGGGAGGGTAAAATTGTTTTTCCCTCATTCTTTCATCCTTTCTTTCTTACTTTTTTTTTTTTTTTTTCTTTTATTACGAGTTTAAACTACGTCAAAATGCAGCCCCGTGCAACTCGCGATATTAACAATGCGTTTGATGATGGTAACGTTAATGAACGAATTATACAAAGACGGTTTTAAAAGTTCCATTTTCTAAAGAAGTTATTTTTTATTTTTTCTTTTTTTTTTTTTTTTTAAACAAAAAAGCCTCGAGGAAAACTTGGCAACGTTAATGAAATTGAATAATGCCTACGGAGATTTTTTCTCGTTTAAAAACCGGAAAGAAACTTTCTCGAGAATGGAGGAATATTTTTTTTTTCTTTCCTTGTAAATTGTTTTTTTTTTTCTCTCGTTAAAATGCCATTCACCAAAGGCAATGCAATAATGCGTTGCCTTTTACTATTTCGACGAACGAAACGTTCGTTTGATATTCAAAAAAAAAAAAAAAAGAAAAAAAAAGAAGAAAAGGAAGAAAAAATAACTGTTCCCATTTTATCGAGAGAGAGAGAAAAAAAAGAAAGAAAGAAAGAAAAAAAAAAGCAACGACAAATAAATCCGACATTTCGTATCACACGAACCAATTATATAAGCAATATTTATTACATTCACATAAGGATATTATTATGAATGATTGAAAAAATCGACGCGAAGCCGACGAAACGACGTCTTTATTCCGCGCATCGTTGCATACGCCGAGAATGAATGAGGAGGAAGCAGATAATATTTTCTTATCTTTTCTTTTTTTTTTTTTTTTCGTAAATAATATTTTGTCATCGTAAAAATACAGAGGACCCCTTCCCTAAAGCACGACTTTTGCTTCCGTCGATCATTGCTTATATATCGTTTCGTTAAGTTCGTATGTTTAGAAACGTACGTGATGTTTCTTTCGCAATAATCAGGACTGTCCTCCAGGTAAACCAAATCCGTCTTGTTCGGTCGCTTCAGATCGGGTTGCGCGGGCCTCAGTCTTGCGGGTCTTCTGCCGCCCCGTTGTGACAGTCGTACCAATGCCGCCCCATCGTGAAGAGCCGCGAGATCTGTCCCGGCCTCTCTGAATGCTGGAAGTCTCCTCCAACATACACGGACGCTGCACGAGCCGGACATGCCTGAGGGGTTGAGGGGGGAGGAGATATTCGACGTTGAGGTTATTTAACGATAATATCGATTCGAGGTGGATGAGTCGACGATCGAAGTTGGGACCGATCCTCTCGATTAATTACATGGCGAATCGATTGAACTACACGAAAGTAAGGACCACGTTGAAGCGCGATCATATAGAAAGATTATATATATATATATATATATATTTTTTTTTTCTTTATCAAAGATATATATATATATATTTTTTTTGTTTCTTTGATCTTTGCAAATTACATATATGTTCGAACGAACGTCGCGTATACGAACGTATCGACAATGACTCTCGTTACGCTCGAATCGCATTATTGTCCAACGATTTACGATCGGAGTAGTGCAGTTGTAATAAATAGATTGGTTTCTGAAACGAATGATCTTTTTTTTTTCTTTTTTTTTTTCTTTCGTTCGACGGCGAAAAGAGAAACGAATAACGATAGAAATTTTGTTTTTGTTTTGATGGCAATGGAATGACGGAGATGATGGGAAATTCGGTATCGATGTATAAAAAAGTTGGAACTTGGGTCGAGTGCTGCTTAGAGTTGGAGTTAAATTAAAAAAAAAAAAAAAAAAGAAAAAAAAAAAATTATAAAAAGCGTCAAAAAAATTCCGAAAGTCGAGCTAACCGTGATTTAGCTTGTGAACGGTTCGATTACGACGAACGAGGTATCTTATATCAGGTCGTCGAGGATGAAATTTGTAGAAAAAAAGAAAAAAAAAAAAGGTAACTAGGCATTATTAACTATCAATTTCTACCTTGACGATCTAATAACAGATATGTTATAAACGTAAACGTTGTAAAGATATTTAGAGCGCGCTTGTTCGTACGTTGATAAGAGTCCGTTCGTACCGATTATTATATCTCTCTTAACATTACAATATATGTATATATATCATTTAATATCGCCTTAACATCGTATAATATCGCGTTCGTCATTAGAAATAAATTCGATGATAGAAAACTTACGACAATCGAGTTAGCGAAATGAAATGAAATGAAATGAAATAATGACTTACCGTGACACTTGCAAATACGTTTCATTTTCGAACGGACAGCCCGCCTGCCTGCCTCGCTGTCATGTTTTCTCATAAGTTGACCGGCCAGTCCCTTGACACCATTGAGAATTCCTTCCTTAATCGATTCCTCGGCACCGTCGGTCCATTCTCTAGAGAACTTGTCTCCGAAGTGTATGTCCTAAAAGGGGATTTAACGTTTACGATAAAGTTTAAAGTACGTTGGTTCGACGTGCGCCCGTTTTCCCGTCTTCGATCGACCTTTAATTGATAAAACCGTCGACGTAGACTGGAATTTATCACCTTAACGTTAATGTTTGAAAATGAGGAGAAATTATTCTTGAACGTCAACGCCTAAGGGGGGAGAGGGGTGGGGGTGGGGAGGAGGAGGAAAAGGGGATTTTATTAATTAGGAGTACTTTCTGTCGTGATCGTTAACCGCCCTATCTAACTTTGTTACGAAGGAGAGAAAGTCGGAAAACAAACATCGTTATCCTCGAAAATCTGTCGGCTCGTTCGTCCAAGACATCTGTCCCGTGGGATCTGGCTCGTTAAGGAGAGACCGCGAGACGTTTCAAAGACGTCGAGGATTTAACAGAGAAACTTTGAAGGAGAAATGGACGGCGATACCTCTTGGTTGTAATCCTGGAGGAAAAGCGACGAACTTCTCGACGTTATCAACGACACCCCCCTCCACCCACCACCCTCCTCACCACCCCAGCCACCGCCCAATATACGTACGTACATAAACCATTACCAACGCGATCACCATAGATACTATGGGCATCGCTATCGTTTCCCGGTGTTGCTTGCGCTATCATCCCACGCGCAAGCAGTAGAACGAAGAACGAACGAGAAAAGGGGGGGAACGGCGGATTGTTGCAAGTTAACAAGCTTAACCCCCTTAATCCCGTTGTAAGCTTGCAAAGTCTACAAGGGGTCAGCCGTTCGCACGAAATGCATCCGTTTAGAGAGAACAAGCTTTGTCTTCGGCCAGGGTTAAGGTTTACGCGCTTAGAGAGGAGGGAGGTCGAGACGGCAGCACTCTACCCTCTTTTTTTCCTTCCTTTCTGTTCTTTTTTATTTTATTTTTCCTTTTCTTTTCTTTTCTTTTTTTTACCTTTATCTTTAACCTCTAACTCTTCATTTCTCTCACGATCTCCCTGAACGATCGTCGTAGCGATATATTTGCAACCCCTCGGTAATTACGAGAGTCATTCGAGTCGCGTATGTATTTTCTTTTTTCGTGGATAATCCCACGAAGGATTACATTTGAATAAATTTATATATATATATATATATCTTTTTAAATATTATAATAATTATCTTAATTTAAGTATCTTGTTGGTCTAGATTAATGAAAATTTATTACGAACGTGAAACTTCGGGCGAATCACATGAGAAAATATCGTTTTTCATGTTTCTATTGACTTGGATCACATTCATAATTACGGGCACACAAACATATATATATATATATATATATATATATATATATATATATAGATATATAGATATATAGATACATATATCAGAGTACGTCTTTCATCGAACTTTCAAAGTAACGTATACTTTACTTTTGTCGGGGAAAAAAAAAAAAAAAAAATTGATTCTTCTTCCTTCTTTTTTTTTTCATCTTCCCTCCGCTTTATACGTTATTAATCGTTTGATATTTAGATACAATTTTTCTCCGCCATTCTATGCAATTAACGTCGTACGATAACAGTATTACACTTCGATCGAAGAAAAAGATCTAAAAGGAAAAATAAGAAGAGGGAGAGAGAAAAGAAACAAAAAATATATATATATATATATATATATATATATATATATTTATATATATATATATATATATAATATACATTTTAACTCCATTAGGGGCTGAGTAATTTTCGATGAGAAGAAGAAAAAGAAGAAGAAGAAAAAAAAAATAAAGAGAAAAAAAAACAAATTCCAGAAGATCACCTACTTTCTCGAAGCGACCGAACCAAAGTAGCCTCTTAAGGATCGTTCAAAGTAAGAAAACATCTACGAGCCGGTGTATCGAGACAGTAGTATCGAACCGGTTTAGACGGATCTTGGCTAGTTCTTCTCTCGCGATAGCCATACAAGAACGTGGTTTGTCCTGGGTAACAAGTGCAATAGTTTAACACTTGGTTTGTGTATGCGTCATCGCGTCTTCGAGATCCTCGAGAATGATAGCTAGAGATAGATAGAGAGAGAGAGAGAGAGAGGGAGATAGATAGAGGTGTCATGCTCCGCGTAATACTATACCTTGTCACGTGTGCGATTGTGTAGGATTAATTGATTATCACACATATATATATATATATATATATATATATATATATATATATATATATATATATATATATATATATATATACACGTACGTAAATTTACGTACGCGAATTTGAACGTAAAAAAAAAAAAAAAAAACGCGAAGAAGGAAATAATTATTTATTCTTATCGTACATTCTAATCAGATTTATAATTGTGCGTACAGACGAACTAGACATACAATTTTTACGAACTATCGATTTTAAAGAACGACAAATGTGTCACGTTACCACACATCTTCATTAAATAATCATTTAACGTTCGACTTTGCAGTTGGTACATCTCTAATTTCGACATTGGTAATAATAAGTCGTACGTTAATGCGTTTGGACGGGCGATGCATTTCGCGCGTGTAAAGAGAAAAAGAAGAAGAAAAAACAAAAAATACCTAACGGAGTCAACTTCATCAAAGGTCGGACGTTATCAACAACGATTTTCGTCCTCCTCTCCTTTCCCCTCCCCTCCCCCCCGCCCCGCCGATATAAACTCACCGTATAGAAAACTTTGGTGAATCGTGTTTTGAAAGTCCGCCGTGGTTAGTTTACACTAGTTTCTTAACCTTAATTTACGAGGAGCATTACTTTGCGGGCTTCCGGAGGTATCGAAAGTAACGGGGCGAGGGAACGTAATCCCTAAAAAGCAGCTCGTCTAATCCCCCTATACAATGGGTATATACCTACGGGCAACGAAAGATGGTAAAGGAGAAGACTCGTTTTGTGTTGTATATTTAGTTTCTCCTCTCTTTTCTTTTTTCCCTTTTCTCTCTTTTCTCTATTTTCTTTTTTCAATTTTTAAGTCCTTTAAAAGCACTCCCAACCATAGTTTATTTCGTATAACGAACTTTTGTCTAGCGATAAACAAGAGGTTTGTGCGTTCCATTGTTGAATAGGGGGGATAAGAGTGGAACGCGATTGGTTTAACAAGGTACGCGTATAGAAAGAAAAAGGGATAGAAGTAGAAGTAGAGGAGGTAGAAGTAGAAACATTTGAGAAGAGAGACCAAGAAGAAATCTTCATTTTCGTCTCATTACACCGGCATCATAGATAGGGTAGTCTTTCTATACGGTGGTGCTGCACTGGATTGGAAAATTGTATTACCTTTGAAAAAGGACAAAAATAGAAGAAAAAGAGGAAGAAGAAGAAGAAGAAGGAAAAAAGATGAGGAAAAAAAAGACGTCAGAAACAATGATACTCAACGGGAGTATTGAGTGAAACTTTCTACTAAGGGGAAACCTTAGATCGCCTCTATCGAACTCGTATTCCTGGTATTTTCTGTAAACGGAAACTATATATATATATACATATATTGTTTCTATAGTTTCCTATAGTTTCCTATAGTTTCCCTATAATGAGAAAATTAAACGTTAACGAGTAAATTAACGATTAACTAAATATTCGAACGATTAATTTGACGACGATCAAATAAATAAACAATTTTGGAATTGAATCGTAAAATGAACTAACGACGCTCGATTAGATAAGAATAGTGAGTGAATGAAAGAGAGAGAGAGAGAGAGAGAGAGAGATACTGACCTCGCTACAGCCACCCCATTGCCAGTTATTCGGTCGGCGAGTCCTAATTCGATTGTCGCAGGAACAATCTGTCAGTTCGCCCCTCGAACATGCTCTGGTTACGCTGTAAGCGATTCCAGCTGCTGATATCGCGTAAACGAAAGCAGCTTCTCGGCTATCTGCGAATAAATATCGTCACGTTTTTAGAAAATCTTCCTTTTTTCTTTCTTTCTTTATATCGTTCGTTCGCACCATTAACGAGATTTTCGTTGACAATCGAGACAAATTCTTATAAAATGAAACATATTCATCGATATACGCGCGAGTCCGTTGATTCTTTCAAGGTTGGGCAGGTCTGTATTTTTCTTTTTTTTCTTTTTTATCTTCTTCAAAAACAAACGAAAACACAAATTTCACGTTAATTTAAAAAATAAGAATTAGCTTGAATTATTTCCTTTTTTCTTTCTTTCTTTTCTTTTTTTGTTTTTTTTTTTTTTTCACGAAATATCGACGGCTCGTATAATAAGTTCGAAGGAGCACGTGCGTGTTCCTTCAAACGGGTTAACAATGAAAATATATTATATCTGATGTAACGTGTTTGTCGTTTATTACACGAGCGAATAATAAATACGATATGCTGTTATTTATGTTTGTTTCATTTAAATGTACCGTTTAAGATAATGTTTGTTATTTAAATGTACCGTTTAAGATAACGATTTCGACGATCGGCAAATTTTTTGGGAACGATGGTGACGCGCGTTGTTATCAATGTCGAAGATTAAACGTTTCAACGGTGCATCGTATTTAGTCGACACAAAATTTCTAATAAACGTTATTACTTACTGACTAACATGACGCCTCCAAAAATGTTGTCAGGATTGTCCGGACTTACGGAACAATTCCATCTAGCCGATCTGAACTGATGTTGGCATTCTTCGATCGCCAATCTCGTTCCTGCGCTTACGGCCTGTGAAAAATTTACGATACTTACAATACAAGCTTTACAATACAAATTACAATATAAGCTTTTCGTTGAAGGTGTTATTAAAATCGCTCTAATTGAGATTTAATCGAAGATCGCACGCATTCTATACGTACGTACGCGTATAAAACGCTCGAGAGAATCCATTTATTCGATCGTCAAGGATGAAATTTGTAGTGGGAGGGGGTGGAGGGGGGGGGGAGGAGGAGGAGGAGGGAAAGTTGTCGACAACTCACAAATTTCATCCTCGACGATCTGATTAAACTTGCACGTTTATAAACGTAAATATTATATTACGCGAATAATTAATAAAATGAATACGCAAAGACGTAATAACGATAATAGTAGTAAGTATAGTAAGTAACGTTATTAATATAATTTTGATCAACGTTATCGCCGTCGAATCAATCCTTGTAAAAATATTTATAATCTCGTTATCGTACGATCATATTCCACGCGTCGTTATATTAGTTTTAATCGGATCGTTATTCGAAGTGTTTTTTCTTTTTTTTTTTTTTTTCATCGTTAAAACGTACGAAAATAATATCTCTAACGAAAGATCGAACGGGTATATCGAGGTACGTGAGATCGACTATGCGTCGATCGGGGTTGACGCGCGATTTCCTTTTATTTATTTTTATTTTTCTTTGAAAAAAAAAGTCGAATATCTTTCGATTTTCGTGATCGATAACGATCGGAGATGAGTAGACGAACGGATAAGAAAAACGATGGTACCACGAAATGAGAAGGAAGAATAAGAAGAGGAGGAAGAAGAGGAAGATGAAGAAAAAGAAGAGGAAGAAGAAAAAGAAGAAAAATATGAAGAAGAGGAGGAAGAGGAGGAAGAAGAAGAGAGAAACGGCCGTATGTAGGTGTGTCCTATTTGATGTATGAATATTCATGTTCGGTTTCTTTTGTCGGTAACTCCGTGCGAGACTCGAATGTCGGCAGTCAGTCTCGGAAAACCGGGACGGTCGGCAATGTTCAAAGAGATATCGGAGTCTCGGAGTTTACCTAGGGCACCGGTTCCTAGTCGTTCGTTCGACCGTCACCTCCGCTAACCACCATCCTTTTCCACCTTCGGGTCAACCGACAGGATTTGTGCATTAGAGAAAGGTAAACGCGATTTTTGGGAATGTTAAGGCGTGTTTCATGATCGAGTAGCGCCGAGGATCGATCCATCCAGCGTGGATGCTTTAAGGTGCAACGAAAATACGAAGGATCCTCTTCTCTTGTTTCGTTCGTGGCTTCTTTTTTCTCCCCACCCCCCTCCTCTTCTTTTTTTCTTTCCTTTTTTTCTCCCCCCCCCCGCTCCCGCCCTCCCTCTCTCTCTCTCTCTCTCGTTCGTTTTCCTTCTCCCCCTAACGCTCATTCGTTGAGTTTCCTTCTGTCATCGTTACGAATCAAACTCGACGTGTAATTCTTTAAATTGACGACCGGGGGTTCACAACATTAACCCCGACAACGTCCTTTTAACGTTCGAAAATGTATCGAACGTCGTGTATCCATCCTTACCGTACGTCCCTTCTAAAATTTCGTAAAGTTTCGAAATTGATACAACCGTGGGCCGATACTTTCCCAGAGTACGAGGATTGGCGAGAGAATGAATCGATCGTGTTGGTTTCATCGAAGCGTTCTCTTCAAGATTTTCGACTCTTCAAGAGGAATAAAGCGTAGGTACGGATCGACGCCGTTCGACAAATTTCTAAAGTAAATTATAGAACTATATACGGTGGATTTATGGATTTCTTTATGAATAAATGAATCGTCGAGTGCGAATTTTTTTTTCCTTTCCTCTCTCTCTCTCTCTCTCTCTCTATCTTATTTTTCTATATATTTTTTTTTTAGATGTCGACTGCGTAGAATATGAACTTTTTATCGATGCAATATTTATGATTATAATTTCTTTCTTTCTTTCTTTTTTTTTTTTTTTTTTTTTAGATGGGACTTGACAGAATTAAAAGATTTGTTGTTAAGTAGATGATATATGTGTGCGTATATGTATGTATTTTTTTCTGACAGTCTTATTCATATCTTTTTATTTCAATATATTGTATATATATATATATATATATATTTATCACCATTGATTTAGATTTACACGCAAAACATAAGCGTCGACTTTGAGGTAAGGTTTTTACCCTTGATAAACCCTTGCCAGCTTGAAAATAGTAATCATGCGTCGTTTCGCATCTAACCGCTTGATCGACCATTAAAAACTCGTTAAAAACTCTTGGCGCTGTTCTCTTTATTATGTGTATATATATATATATATATATATATATATATATATATACAATATATTGAAATAAAAAGATATGAATAAGACTATATATATATACACATATATATATATTTGAAAAAAACAAGATATATGAATTAACTTGTATGAAATATTTAATTTGTATGTGTGTGTGTATATATATATATATATATATACGAACATGATTACTTTTTGGCCAATTAATAATAGGAAACGTCAATTTGAAGGCAGACCGAACGTTTATCCATAAAAGAAATTGTCGATTTGAAAATGTAATAAGTCCATCCATCATCGACTTTAATATTTATTTGACATGAATATATTTAAAAAAGAGGGACGTGAGTTTTTAAAGCTGACATTGGAGTAAAAGAGAAAGTGAAAAAGGTGATGGGGGTGGGCGGCGGGAGGAAAAGAGATCAGAAACATAATTTTTTCTTTCAAATCGAATCTGTACGTACTTGATACGTTAGATTTAACCATTACGTTCGTTATTTTTCACGATCAACGTGCGATCAACGACGATCATAAATTGATGAGGTTTACGTGAAGCTAAGAGGAAAAAGAAAAAAGAAAAAAAAACAGAAAAAAGAAAAAAAAAACAGAAAAAAGAAAAAAAAAAACGGATGGTGAAGAAACGTACTTGGAGGACCGGCGGCGAGCGCGAACAAATCTGTTGTTGTTTGACGCTTAGGTGGACGCTCTTGCAATTTTTTTCGGCACTAGCAGGACCAATCACACCCGCGCCAGCTATGCTCAAGCCCTGTTGTCCGTCCGTACCATCGGCACCGCCTCCGGCACCCTGGACCGATCCGCTCAGGCGAGGTTCCAGTCCCAGATACCTGAAAAAAGAAAAGAATAAAAAGAATAAACAAAAAAAGGAAGAAGAAGAAGAAGGAGAAGGAGAAGATGAAGATGAAGAAGAAGATGAAGAAGAAAATATAAGAATAGCGAGCGATAAAGAAAGAAGAGAAAGAGATTGGGTTCTATTTTACTTTTTCTCATCGTACATATATACTTCTTGTCTTTGCGCGCTACTAGATGAAGAAAAATGCTTACTGCGGCGTCTCTCGCAGAAGTATCTACCTATAATTAGAGCAGGTATCCGGAGTGAAAATTATAGAGGGTAGAAGATCGCTAGTGTCCTGATTTGAAAAGAAAGAGATGGATAGATAGATAGATAGATAGATAGAAAGGGAATGAGAGAGAGAGAGAGAGAGAGAGAGAGCAGAACCTTGCCGTGATGTTTGATTGCTCTGTTTTTTTCTTTCTCTCTCTCTCTCTCTCTTTTCTATCTTTCTTTCTTTCTTTCTTTTTTGAAGAAAACAACATAAAAAGAAGAGAAGACAAAAAACGAAAACATTTAAGAATACTTCTTTACTCTCTCTCTCGATCGTTCTCTAATTTTTTCCCATCTCTATTTTCGCAGATGATCATTTATAAGATTTTATTCGTTTTTTCAATGATAAACCTCATTGAAGTAAGTTATCGTAAACATGTAAACGCGCATGCGTAACGATGAACGTGAAACGTTTCATAATGTAAGATTATGGAATAATGAGAGAAATCGTTGCGACTGTTGTTCTTCCATCAGTTCAACGTTTAAAACTCTTCGATCCAGCTGATAAACAGGATCGGAGATTGACCGTTGTCAAGGACCGTTCCTCGGAGTGACTCGAGTGGAAGTACTGTGACCGTGACCGTGTACAGTGCTGGTCATTGTTGTAATCGAGGAGTCTGTGTGTGGGGGAAGAAAAAAGGAAGAAGAAGAAGAAGTCTAGAAATGATTTTGGATCGTCTATCCAAAGAGAGAAAGAGAGAAAATATCAAAAGTGAAAGGAGAAAAAGTGGATCCTTAGAAGACATAAGCAGCTGGTATCGTTCTATCATTTGTTTGCTTTCGAACGAAGAAACGCTTTTCAAGTTTTAAAGTCTCTCTCTCTCTCTCTCCCTCTCTCTCTCTCTCTCTCTTTCTCCTTTTGGATATCCACCACCAACCTCTCTATGAGATTCTCAACTCTCCATACGCTACGACTATTTCGGGGTTTGTTTGGTAACGACGGTTTACGACCCTTCCAGGAGTCCCACGTTGCTTTTACGGTCTATACACTGGCTCTCGCGTGTCCCGGGGCTCCATCTTCGACGTGTTATCTGCTGTGTATTTTCTGAGTACATACATGTATGTATGCATGTATGCATGCATGCATGCATGCATGCACGCGTACATGCATAGATAGATACATAGAGATACATGGACCTCCGAGGAAAAACCGAAGGAGAGATAGATAGATAGACTGAGTGAGAGAGTGAGTGAGAGAGAGAGAGAGAGAGAGAGAGAGAGAGAGAGAGAGTGTGAGTAAGAATATCTAACTCTCTTCGGATTACTATTTCGAGGAAGATCGGTTGGTAAGTTTAAATTCGCAGTTTGATAGACGGCTACGACGATAGAGATACATAGACACGTAGGATACTTAGATGGGTTGGTATATCCGTCTTGTATCGCGAGAAATTCATGAAGCGTGTTTACCGTCAAGCTGAGCCTACGCTCAAATAGCCGATTTAGGTGGCAGCACCCTTTCCTTCGATGACGATAGGGAGAATTGGAGGAGGAGGAGGAGGAGGAGGAGGAGGAGGAGGCGAAGAAGAAGGAGGAGAGAGAATGATATGGGTGCGTTCACGATATTGCAATCGATACGCGAGAAAGAGAATAAGAGCATAGTAGACTGACGGCTTGACTACTCACGATCAAATCGGCCGTATGAATATATATGTATATGTATATATATATATATATTTTATTTATATATATGTGCATCTACTTTGCTCGTTGTATGGGTGTGTTACGCTTCATTGTTAAATCATGCGAGAAGCAACTAGTATATAGACGGGATTAACTTCTTTTTGTAGGTTTATAGTTATATATATATATATATATATATATATACATATAAAGGGTGTTTCTGTTGCAGAATAGTTTTTACTTGATCGGCTAGTTCGTAAATATTCTATTACGTCGTATCTACGCGTACATACGTATACATATACATACTCACACACACAAAGACACAGACACATATATACATATATGTACGAATAAAATTACACCGTGTTTGAAATATTTTAAATCGTTCTTTGCTTCTTCTTTTTTCTTTCTTTCTTTCTTTCTTCTTCTTTTTTTTTTTTTTTTTTTTTTAATACGATCGCTCGTAATTTAATCGGTACGAAGGTATATCGTCTTTGCGATAGTCGTAAGGAACGAATGAAGTTCTTTTCAAAAATTTATCCTCGGACATTCTCCGTCGTAGATGACGACTGCGATACGTGATCGTGAAGAAATACAAAAAAGAAGAAAAAAAAAAAAACAAAATTACGGATAAACCAGTAAAACGGTCGGGCCAGTTGAAGGGATGAAATGTTCGAGAAAAGTTCGAGGATGAAAAGTTGAGCCAAGTCCGCCCGCCGGGGGGCCATTAACGTGAAAAAAATAAGGACCGTAATAGTCTCTGGATCGTAAAAACGAAGAAGGTGATTGATGGGTGGGTGGGAGGGTGGAAGGGTTGGGGAGGGGGTGGGGAAACAAAAAAAAAAAAAAAGAAAATGAAATAAAAGGGGAAAGGAAAGAAAGCGTTAGGAAAATCGTAAAGCCTAAGTGAATGAAAGAAAGAAAGAGAAAGAAAGAAAGAAAAAAATAATAAGCAGAGAGGAGGATCCTGACGGTCGATCGTCGTGACTCATCGAACGTTTCGAGGGTGGATATTTATTCTCCGTACAACTCGATCGCCCCTTCATCGCCAAGATGATATATATTCGACTTGACTTCGGTCCTAAACTCGTGTATATTAACCCTTGACTGTTGAGAGAGGGGATCGTTTTTTAGACATCACCTCCCTCCCTCGCTCCCTCCCTCGCTCGCCCCACCCGCGGTAAAAATTAATTAAAGTTTTCGTTAGCACCGTATATGCCAGTCGTTCTATAACAGAGCGCCAGTAACAATGCCTTTTCGTACGATCGTAGAAGATTTTATTTGTTTTTTACCTTTCTCTCTCTCTCTCCTTTTTTTTTTCACTTTGTTTTACCTACAAAAGATTTTTTTCTTTCATCCTTATAACATGATATACGGCATATATTCGGACTGATGTTTCCTTTTTTTTTTTTTTTAATTATTAATTAATTATTATTATCAAAAATAATCGGAACGCACGTGTTACTAGTGAAAATATTAAAACGATTTGCTTGGCAGATGATCAATTAGTGTTACAATATGCGTGTTCCATGAAAGATGAAAAGAAAAAAAAAAAAAAAATAAGAAAGAAAAAGAAAAAAGAAGAATAAAGATCATATTCATAATGAATAGATACACCGTGATAATTTCGTTGAACTACTCCGAATGTTTAATTAATGTCGATCGAAATATCAAAGCCATTGATTTTACAATCTTGACGGATTTATTGTATCATCGAAATCATATCCGTAATAATTAACAACAATTCTAACGACGAAATTACTGTATTGGAACGAACGAAATATTAGAGACACTGTATTAACGGTGTAATCGATCATCGGGCGATCGAAAGTTTACATATTTTTTTTTAAGAGATCCCTCGAAACGAGGAAGGAAGGAAGGAAGGAAGGAAGGAAGGAAGAGGGAAAGGAAAGAAGAAGAAAAAAAAAAACAAAAACAAAAAGTCTACCCGACGAATTAAAATGGAATATTATTTCGATTACGGGTAGGACTACATTTAAAAGAGGAGTCTCGCGATTCCGTCGGAGTCGTTAGACGCGAGTATACCCGGGAGCAACCGTGCTTTCTCATTTTTGTGTTCTTTTTTTTTTTTTTTGCCTTCTTCCTTTTTTTTCTTCTGCTTTTTTCTTCTTCTTCTTCTTTTCTTTCTTCCTTCTTTCTTTCTTTCTTTCTTTTTTTTTTTTTTCTTTTTTCGAAGGGTAAGGCCAAGGGTAAGTCGAGACGGTTAGGGAATAAGGCTCGTTGCTCGTGTTCGTTCACGGTGACACGACGGTAGGAGCTGCGAGGAGGGGGACGCGAGGGCGAATAATAACTCGACAAAGCGTCGGTAGGAAAGAAAGGAATCCATATTCAGATCCGATGATGCGTCGTCCGACTATGACGGCGATGATGAAGGTTAGTGGTATTGGGTATGAGGAGGAGGAGGAGAAGGAGGAGGAGGAGGAGGGGGGCTGGGGTGCGGTGAGAGGGAGATCGGGGGACGACGTTGAGGCGATGGGGGTGGTAGTGCTTGTTTGCGGGGGTGGTGTATACGGGTTTAAAGGAGAGAAAAGAGAAGAAATAGAGAGAAACCGAGAAGCATTGAAAACGAGAGAGAGAGAGAGAGAGAGAGAGAACTCGCATACGCGTATAGAAATAGGTATATCGAGGTACGACCATTATCGTTGCGATTATTATTATTATTACTTAAAGGGGGGGAGGTATCGCGTTGCCGTCATAACCACGTCGGTCAGTGCTTTGTCCACGTGACAGCGATAGGGCCCATTTACGTCGGGAACATTCACGAGCGGCATTATAATGGAGGGATAAATCCTCAAAAGCCCACAATACGATGTGCATCGTGTATAGTATTATTTAGTATTAAAAGCTGTAAGTGGTGTAGGTGGATAGGTAGGTAGGTAGGTAGGTAGGTAGGTATAGTTGGTTAGGTAGGTTGCTAGCTAGTTTGTTAGCTAGGTTGGTAGCTAGTTACGTTAGGTGGTTGAAGAGAAAGAGAGCGAGAGAGAGAGAGAGAGAACGGGCTGAGAGAGTGAGAGAGTGAGAGAGAGAGAAAGAGAGAGAGAGAGAGAGAGAGAGAGAGAGAGAAGGGGTTGGAAACGCGCACGTTTACGATGCGAATCGCCTCCGGCCATCGTTTCGAACGTAACTTTGTACCATGCTAATTAGTATCGATTACAGTCTCTAACAACCATGTCCGCGGATCAAACTACCCCCACAAACCCTCCCGCCATTCTTCTATACCCAGCATGATTTCGATCAACCCTTCCAACTGTTATCCTCGGGCTCTTGGTATCCGTCAAGTATCTTTAAACTCGAAAGAGTCCGTTTCGACGTACGAAGACCCGTTCTAGGACGAGAACGATAGTGCGTTTTCGTTCAACATAAAGTGTACGCGATAGAAAATATGTTCTCCTTCGGAATCCCTTTATTCGGATTAATACGAATTGAAATGATTTTTACACGTTGCGATATTATTTTGTCTCATTTTTGTCTCCTCGTCGTCGTCGTCATCGTGCGTGCTCATCATACCGTCGGGATGGATTTAAAACGATGGCGAAGTTCATTACCTTTTGATTTATCTTCTTGTTTTTATTTTTTATTCTCTTTTTTTTTTCTTTTTCTATCACGTTTATCTCGTTCGAAAGTGTTATTCGCAATTACGATCATTGACGACTGATCGTAATCTTCTCAATTGCGATACATTTAAATCTCACCTTCGTACATGTTTTTCATGTAATGTTTTATGTTTTATTTCGTACATGTTTTACGTCTCTTCTCTCTCTCTCTCTCTTTATCGTTGCAATTTTTTTCTATCTCTTTTTCGATCTTTCTTTATTTTTTTATTTATTTATCGATTTTTTTCTTTTAAATATATTTTCTCCAGGACGTACGAATTCGTTTTCTTTCCCTTTCTTCAATTTCTTTCTTTCTTTCTTTCTTTTTTTTTTTCATCTCAACGAAGACCATCTCGTCGAAGTAGCATACTCGGCAAGTTCGGTAACGGAATCCTTTTTAAGTCATTTCGATTCCTCGAAGGAGTTCGGGCAGCGTGGGAGTATCGTATTAACGAAACGGACTCATACAGCGGACTGGTAAATCTCAAAAAAAGGAAAAAAAAGGAAACAAGAAACCAGAGAAAGAAGGAAAAAAAGGGGAGGGGAAAAAAAAAGAAGTCGTTCGCGAGGAACGTCAAGGATGATAAGAAAATTAATCGGCGGATTTCTTTTTCCTCTTTTTTTCTTTCGCAAGCGTATTTTTAATGCCTCGATGACCTCGTTATATTCGAAACTAATGCGAGTGAAGAAAGAAGAATATAAAGAGAGAAAAAGAGAGAGAGAGAAAGAGAAAGAAAAAGAGAGAATGAGAGAGAGGGAGAGAGGGAAAAAGAGAAAGAAAAAGAGAGAATGAGAGAGAAAGAGAGATAGAGAGAGAAGTGGGAGTAAAGGTGGGGGTAGATTGGTTTCGAAAAAGGCTGAGTTCGCAGAGATTTACAGAGATTGGTCGGTATAAGAGTACGCACCAACCAACATATACACATACATGCGATTATATGATATACATGTACATAGGATATGTGTGTGTGTGTGTGCGCGCGCGCGCGCGCGCGCGCGTGAGTGTGTGTGTAAATATATATATATATATATATATATGTATATATAGACATGTATATCGTACGATCCAGCCTCTGGAGATCGGCGAATCATTTCGCGGGCCGCTTGAAACAAGGCCAATCTTAATTAGGGGATGCAACGCTTCCCTCACGGGAACGGCATTGTATGGGGTTCCCCGGCACAACAGCTCAGCTCTCCCCACCACCATCTCCTTTTCACGTAGTGTAATGCGTACACATGTCGGCATATACACACGCAGTAAATCTGAAAGTGCAGACCTCGAGCCCCAGGGATATCAAATAGAGTACTAGTTTCACTCTGTTTGCGACATCGTGCGGGATGGATCGTTCATATTTACATTGGTATATATATATATATACACACACATATACATATATATATATGTATATATATGCATATACATATATATATATATATATATATATATATATATATATATATTTATATGTATGTACGTACGTATGCCACCTATCTTTACGATACTTTTCTCAGTATTCCCTTCTATTCCAGCAACCCCTCATCGTCTTCTCTCTCTCTCTCTCTTTTTCAACTTGGTTCTTGTGCTTTCCGTATACAATCGTCCTTTCTTTCTATCTATCCGCTTCGTTAATTCTCTATATCTATCATTTTCAATTCTCATATATTATAGTCGATATCCCATAATTCTTCATTGTAACTTTGACGAGATGTACGATGTAAAATATCGCATACGTCGATCGTATAAAATTTTTAATCGTCCCAACGAAGACGTCCGTCTAATTTTTGCGTTATCCCTTTTGTCTCATCATCGTGACGTATGTCGTATTCGTGAATGATAATCTTTCGAAAATTTCTTTAACGATCGAATTAAGAAAAAGTAAAAAAAAATAAAAAATAAAAGAAATCTCGATTCTACAATCCCGTCGATTGTTTGTTTCGTGAGAATTGAGGATCGATACTCGTATGATCTTCCTTATGACATATGAAGATAATCTTTCGAAGATTTATTCAACGATCGAATTAATACAAAGAAATCTCGATTGTACGATCTCGTCGATTGTTTCGCGAGAATTGAGGATCGATACTCGTACGATTATCTTTATCGATATACGAGGAACGAGGAAAGTAAAGAAAAAAAAAAAAAAGAAAAGAAAAGAAAAGAAAAGAAAAGGTGCAAATTCGAAAGAGTCGAATCGATTGAACAATTACGTCCGTCCATCGGATCGTCTCCTCTTTTACGTTGATTCGTAGGAAAATGTTTTCGAAGGAAAGAAAAAACAAAAAAAAAAAAAAAAAAAAAAAGAAAAAATTAAGCAAAAGGAAGAAAAAGAAAAGAGAAACAAGATCGCTTTGTATCAAAGGTCGCCAAGGGATGAATTTAATATCTTATGTTTAGTGTCATAACTCGACTTCCTTTAACGAATGACGTCGCTCGATATGTCCTGGCAAAGAACATCCGGGCGTGTTTCTTGTCCTCTTATCTCTCGTCTGTACGGCTTAAAAAAGAAAAAGAAAAAAAAAACAAACAAAGAGAGAAAATAAGAAAGAGAGAGAGAGAGAGAGAGAAGAGATAGTGGGCGGCGAGCGGCAATTAGCATACTCGCGCGATCAAAGCGCCGGTACACGTGCGACGAAAATTAACGAGCAACGTCAGGACTACTCTTTCTTCGCGAGAGGGTCTTATGCGATAAATCGCGCCCTCGACGCCTCCTACAAGAGAGCAACGAGAATGAGAAATAGAGATGGAAGATGATCTTCTTCATTTGCATAGGACCTAATACTACTTCGGGTCTACGTTCGTGTCCATGACAAAGACGACGAATACGACGACTACGATGACGACGATGACGACGATGACGACGATGACGACGACGAGGTTCGACACATTTGTACGTACATAAATACGTGAAAATAACGTACTGTTATCGTTCTGTCGATTTTGTTTATTTTTTGACGAATATAAACTCTTCCTTAATCTTCGACGTCCATTGTGAAGTAATTATTGCCATACTCGTCGAGAAACTTTTGATGCCCTTTAACGAGCAGAAAAAGCATAAAAAATCTTTTTCATCAATTGTATCGATTGTATTGTATTGTATTGTCTTGTCTCAATGAAGACGTTTCGTAAAGTATTCATTTATTTCGCGGTTTGAAGAGATTCTATTTCGAACGAGTTGATAACAGGCACGACGTATATCAATGACGAATATTAATTTTGTTTTTTCATCTCTTAACTAACACCCTCCTCGCGACCCTCCGGTCTCTCCCCTCTCTCAAAAATAGGGAATTAATCGTTTATAAATGTTTCGTATCGTATTAAAAGATACGATCCGTTAAGAATAAATGATTAATCGTGCGCGTCCCTTGGTTGCTAGGAATTCGTTCGTGAAATTAATAACATAGTTAATAGATTGAAAATAAAAAACGTGATTAAGGTAACTGCGTTGAGACGGGTTAATGTATATATATAATTTTTTTTTTGTATAGAACATTGATAACGATACGATTATAATGATTATCGATCAATCCGTTTACAAGTACTTTTATGTATAATACTTCTCGACAAGTTTTATTGTACGTAACTATAGTCGTAGAAATTCAAAATGGTCATGACAAATTAGTTTTCTTTTCTTTTCTTTTTCTTTTTTCTTTCTTAATTCACGACCCCTGGCCAAGGAGTAACGTTTCAGGACGTTTGTAAGATTTACGTTCGTTTTGTTTCACAAAAAAATCGTCGCATCCCTTTATAAATAATTCCTTTCCATGTAATATAAAATCCGTATACCTACGTATAACCAATTCTCATTGGTATAACACGACGTGGATTCATTATAACAGAATTTATATTTCCCGTGTTATATGGGAATTTATCATGTAAGGAAAAGGACAAAGAAAAGAGAAAACAAAAAAGATAAAAAAAAAAAAGAAAAAGAAAAAATTTGTTGGAATCGATGAAACAGACGATGGGGAAAGTTATTCGTTTCGTTGTAAAAGGGTCACCACTTTTAATGGTTAATACGAATGATATATGTTTTCTGTGAACGATATTTGAATAGTTATATTATATATGTATCTATATATATATATATATATATATATATATATATATATATATATATATATATACATACACACACACACACATATTTAAAAGTAAAATGAAGTACTTAAAGCATCGATGGAAATTTCAACTCGTAAGGAAAGTACTTCCGACGTTATATACGCCATCCATTCTCAAGGAAAGTTTGGAGAGAGAAAGGTGCCCGCCTATTTACATTGTATATAACCCTTAACAAACCTTTATCCCACCTTGTAAAGCGACGGATTACCAACGTTCCTCCTTATTGCTCTAACGATAAGGAGGACGCGTATCTTTGTCGCGTCTCTCGTAAAACTAATCCTTCATTCTTTCGAAGGGTTGTCGCGTGAGTCACGCGTCTCGTTTTTCTTTTTCAGCTCGAAAAAATATTCGAGATAAAGAGCGAGCGAGCGAGAGAGAGAGAGAGAGAGAGACATACGCATTCCACGAAATCCCTGGATCTTTATACCTCTCGACGCGTTTAAACGATCGTAAAAACGATTATCAAGAAAAACGTATTCGTTGGAAACGTTTCTTTCTTTTTTTTTTTCTTATTCTTCTTATTTTTTTTTTCTTTCCTCTTCTTTGTTTTTTTTTTTTTTAACCTTCGTTACCTCCCTCGCTCCATCCATCTTTCTTTCCATCATTCATCCAATTATTTCTCTTCGAAAAAATTGCGACGCGTACCGTTCTTAATCGCGATTCAAAGGAAAAAAAAAAAAAAAAGAAAAAAAAATAAATAAAGAAAAAACAACGTAATTACGTACAATCGCTTGTCATCGCGGAAGGATCGATTATGGTCGTTTGATTCGGTCCTTTCAATCGTTCAAGAAGAACTCTCGATTGATTAATTTAACGTGAAACGTTTATGAACGATCGGATCGTTTAAAACCGACAACCTGTGCGTGAACTTCGAAGGGAAGAAAATAAAAAAAAATTAAACAAAGAAATAAGAAAAAAAAAATGTATACGATCGGTTGATCGTACCGAATCGTTTTCTTTCTTTTTTTCTTTTTCTTTTTCATTTTTTTTTTTTTTTTTTTTTTTTTTTTTTTACGTAAAACGTAGTAAACGATTCGAGATCGTTATTATTACAATTGGCATTCAACGATTACAATTGCATTCGACGATTGCCACCTCGATTCGATTCATTTATATTTTGCGTTCGTTTCTTTCCCTCTTTTTTACTCTCTCCTCTCTTTCTTTCTTTCTTTCTTTTTTTTTTTTTATGTCATCTCTACCCCACAATAATCGTTCAACGTCGATATATACTCCTTCGTGTCTCGTTAGAATTATAGCCAGTATCAAGTGAACCTCCATCTCCATGTATACGTTTCCTTCTCTCTCTTTCTCTCTCTTTCTCTCTCTCTCTCTCTCTCTCTCTCTCTTCTCTCTCTTCTCTTTTCGTTTTCTTTCCCTCAAAATTACGATACATCCGTTGGCTCGAGAATCAAGACCGAAAAACGAAATCAGGGTCGGCTCGACACGGTACATTGCGTATGGAGCAATCTCGCATGATCTCTCTCTCTCTCTCTCTCTTTCTCTGAAAAATGCCACGGCCGAGGGAAGGAAAGAAAGAAAGAAAAAGAGAGAGAGAGAGAGAGAGAGAGAGAGAGAGAAAGGATGGAAAGAGGAAAGAAAGTAGGAAGTATAGAACGAGAGAGAAATAGGAAGGATAGAAGGAAAGAGAGTTAGTGTTAGTGTTAGAGAGAGAGAGAGAGAGAGAGAGAGAGAGGGAGGGGAGAGGGATAGGGCAGAAAAGCAGGATCATGGTGCAGGACCTGCTGATGGAGGCATATCTACAACTTACAGGTACACGGACCATTGAGCTCAGTCTGATATCTCGAAAGAACCGCCGTCTGATTAGCTTTTCTTTTTTTTCCCTTCTTCTTCTTCTTCTTCTTCCTCTTTTCTTATTGGAAAACTTCCATTTCGGTTATGTCGTAGCGTAAGGAAAAATAGAGAGAGAGAGAGAGAGAGAGAGAGAAGGCAAATTCCATCCCGATGGAGGTCGACTTAATTTAGTAGAAAATTCTTTATGATTTCTCTCAATTACATTGGTGTTTACCCGATCCTTCCAAATTATCCCCCATCCGAAATATTCTCGAACTTTCTCCAACTTCTTCAACTTTCGTATCCATTCTGTATATTCTCTTTATCCGATCGAATATTTAACGTCGAATTATGATATTTCTTTTCTTTTTTTTTTTTTCTTTTCTTTTCTTTCTTTTTTTTTCGTCGCATACATACGTGCACAGACGATCGGATAAAAATTAACGACATCGATCATTCTTCTTGGACGGGGAAGGATCATTCTTCGTTTTTACTTCTTCTTCTTCTTCTTCTTCTTCCTCTTTCTATTCGTTCTTTTTTCTTTTTTTTTTTTTTTTTTGTTTTTTTTTTTTATGGAATCCTCCGCGTAAAAGGTTCGTTTTTTACAATAGGAGTACTGTTTCGTGGCGTAAGGTGAATATGAGAGTCTAGTCCTTGAGCTCGTTAGAGAGCAGCCGGTCTATCGTTCTAGTTATTGAATAATAATAATAATAATAATAATAATAATAATAATAATAATAATAATAATAACAATAACAATAACGACAACAACGACGCCGTGTACTTACGACAGGGTTGGGCTACTCAAAGACGAGCTGTTTCTCGTTACTATACAAGAATCTATCAGCCAGTCAAGTGGACCCCCACGTTTTTTGACGGGCAAACTAAAAAGGAGAGTTTAAATGTGTGCCCTGGATATGCTCATCCTCGCGTTGTATTAATTATCGAATCGATGACGACGACGACGAGGATGACGACGACGACGATAACGAGCGATGATTTTAACGAGCTGTTAATTAACGATCACGAGACTATTATTAAGCTTAACGAAAAACAAATAAGAAAAAAGAAAGAGAGAGAGAGAGAGAGAGAGGAACAAAGAACAAAAATAGAAGATAGAATGAAAGAATGAAAGGATGAAAGAATGAATGAACGAACGATTGAGAAAAGACGACATAATATTTCGAAGCACGTACAATAATAATTTATTCACGTTCAATTAACTTTGACAACTAACACGAACGTGGGAGTATAATTAAAGGCGGACGGTGGTAAATTAATTATCGGTAAAGTTCTAATCCGGGATTAGTAACACCCGTAGTTACGTGCGACAACGATGAAGATGCTGTTCGAGGAACGTTGCTACCAGGGTGGTGTTCTCTCTCTCTCTCTCCCTCTCTCCCTCTCTCCCTGTCCGTCCGTCCGTCCGTCCGTCTGTCCGTCTTCGTCTCACTCTCTTTCTGTGTATGTCGTGAGGTCAACGAGCTCGACACTTTAGCGTGTACTAACAATAAGATTCATTAAATTCAGTTACATTAGGAAGTAGCATGGTTCTTACTCGGTAGTTGGCACCGTTTCAAGATCCCGCTCTTTCTCAAATGCTGAAGAGACTCTTTGCTTGTCTATCTCTCTCTCTCTCTCTCTCTCTCTCTCTCTCTCTCTCTCCATCTTCTTTCTCTTTCGCGTTCTTCTTCGTATACATTTCTCATGTCCCACGAAACGAATTCTTTACTTTTAATATCGTCCTCAAGCGTCTTCCAACCTAACGCTCTCTCTTCTTCCGTGTAGTACATGCGAATTTTGTGTTTCTTTACCTTTTTCTGTTCTTCCTTTTCCTTCGTTTTTGCCTCCCTCTCCCTCCACCCCACCCCACCCCACCCCCCCTTCCTTCGTTGCCCTTTTTTCTTCTTCCGTTTCATTTTTTTTTTTTTTTTTTTTTTTTTTTTTTTTTTTTTATATATGTATATATATACTCGACGAGGAACGTGGAAAGAAAGATGGGTAATGAATGTGGGAAGACGTTTGGAAATTCTTGGTGAAATGGGCTGGGGAACTCGTTGAAATTCTACTCTGATGAGATTCGTCGTTGGATCTCGTAAATTTTCTTAAAGACACGTCTACGTGCGATATATACGAATTTATTTGATTGCACGAGGATCGTACGTAAGCTCGATCGAAATTGTCAAATATATTTGCGGTATTAACGGGAGTAGCCGTCCTTTTTTCCTCTTCGAGAGAAAGAAAGGAAAAGGAAGAGAAGCAAGAGAAAGAAAAAAAAAAAAAAGAAAAAGAAAAAAAAAAGAAGAGAAAACGTGTGTCCACGTTTTTAAAGCTTCTTACGATTTTGCTCTAAATGAGTGAGAGATAAAAGTAAAACATTCTTCGAGCTTACTTTAATCGCAATGAGAAAATTATTATCATCGTAAATCAATCGTCGATCATGTCGTACGAATCATCATGTGTGTATATATATATGTATATATATATATATATATATAAATATATGTATGTGTATGTAAATATATTCTTATATCGGTTATGGTTATTTAAACGTAAATAAAACGATAAACATACACTACTGTTTGATTTTGAGAACAATGTGATTTTATACCACGGAATATGAGTTACGTTTAGTGTATGGAACTGTCAGTCGGTCGTTGGGATGCCAATTATCTCGTAAAACGGTGCATAGTAACAATTTTTTTTTTTTTTTTTTAACCAGATACCTATAATTTCGATTCCAAATGACCGATTGGCATATACAAATATGAAAAACGAATGAACAAATTATAGGTGTCCATTTAAAAAAAGAAAAAAAAAAAAGACAAAGAAAAAGAATCCTATATCGACCTTCATGACTCGAATAGGTCGGGAGTAAAGAAAAAAAAGAAAAAAAAGATAAATTTCTTTTCTATAAACACATTCGCACTGAATTCAAGATTTACAACGTTATATTATTTTTAACTTTCTCGTAATTTAAACCGGTTGCGATATATGTGTTAATGAACATCTTTATCGACCGACATCTTGCATATACACATTTACGCACATACACACACATATATATATATATATATGTATATACATAAATATATCGCTAATTTATTCCGTTTGATTTAGTAATGAATAAAATTCTAGTTCAACGTTAATACGCTAATAGTAGACGAGTTCCATGAAAAATGAGTGATAACCGTTCAATACGACGCTACGACGACGACGACGACGTTGACGACGACGACGACGACGACGACGACGACGACGACGACGACGTTGACGACGTTGACGTAGACGTCGACCGGTTTGACGTTTTACTAATTACTCGTATAATTCGTGAAAGTGCTGATACCTACTTATTGGAAACGATGCGGCGCCTATGCGCCTTTAGTATTAGTAGAGTACCGGCTTGTAGGGTAAACAGGGAATCCTTCGGTTGGCAGTATATGAACAGTGTTTTAACAAGGTACTCTACCCTCGAGTACCGTAGCAAAAAGTACTGATACTTAACGGGTATATTACGCGTCGTGAAAAGGGTAGAACGACGTCGTCTCGTACATACATCGGTGAAACATTCCCTACGAGTACCCGCGAATAATAATTAGCTGGTTAATGACCACCCTCATTCTATCCCATCACATCTACATCTCCGTACTCGGTACTCCATACTCCATCCCCCTTCATCCGTGTCCCCATCCATCCCCTCTATTCCCCCTTCAACCACCAGATTCCCATGGAAGAACGACGAGAACACCAACGACTACGACAACGATGAGGACGAGGACAACGACGAGGACGAGTACGAGGACGTTGAGGACGTTGAGGACGTTGAGGACAACCACTTTCACGGTACTCGAGGAAAAGTATTTGGAGCAAGCGGTATACATTTACGATCGGTATTCCCTATTCCTTCGTGGTTAACTCTCGGCCAGAGTCGAATAGGACTCCGCATACCGTTCGAGCAGTTTCGCGGTTTCTGTAAGCCGTCACCGAGCTGTCACAACTAATGTAAGTTATATGTTGTAAAAGTCATGGTAAAAGCGATAATACCTAATTTAAATTCATAAGACCACAACGATAAACACCGAAGCGAGTTTACTCGCTATCATTCCTTTTTCATGTTTTTTTTTTTTTTTGTTTTTTTTTTTTTTATTATCGTCGTCGTTGTTCTTTTAGTTGTCGTTGTTGTCCTCCCTGTTGTTTCGCACTTTTATTCCATTTCATTTTATCTCACTCCGTTTAATTTCATTTTACTTTATCTCACTCCGCTTAATTTCATTTGATTTTATATCATTCCGCTTAATTTCATTTTATTTTATCTCATTCCGTTCTATTTCATTTTATTTCATTTTACTTTATTTCATTTTGTTTCGTTTTATCTCGTTTCATATGTTTTTTATTTTTTTAATTTTATTTTATTATTTCTTTATTTCGCTTTGTTTCATTTTATTTTTCTCTTTTTTTTTTTTTTTTTTACATTGATTTATTTGTCTCTTTTTTAATTCTTTCCTGTCTTTTTATTATTTCTTCTTTTTTGCTTTGTTCTCAATCTTTTCCATTTTTCTCATTATTTTTTTTGATTTTTTCCTTTCCTTTTATTCTTTCTTCCCTTTTTTTTTTCATTTCGCCAAACGCATTGGCGACACTTAAAGTATTCCGCTTTCCCTCGAGAATTTTAACGATTTAAGATTATTATATCGGTATTTATATTATACCCGTTACACTTATTATTATTCCAATTATCCTTTCGACATATGACGTGTAATTATGCATCTATCGTAATTACGTATAATTGTGGTACGATAAAACTCCAATTATTACTTTTAAAACTCTCCATTAATTATTATCATTATTGTTGTTGTTGTTGTTGTTGTTGTTTACAAAACGACGACGAGGACGGGGAGAGGGAGGGGAGTGGAGGAACGGACGGGCCTCGTTCGTTCATTTTATCATATAATTATCCGACGCTTGACATTTTAGATTTCTTTTATTTCGTTGCGAATTATACTGATTAACAACACTTTTGTTAGCGATTGTCAAAGCCCCCACAATTTTAATTCTAACGCGTAGACATCGGTTCGACGATTAAATAATGTTAGAAACGTTTAAATCGTCGCGTTAGATAATTCCTATTTATTAGACATCAAAGTAATATCGTTTAAATGTTAACGAAATCAAATCCTTTCAATTCGTTCGACGATTTTTTTCTCTTTTTTTTTTCTTTTTCCTTTCTATTTGACTGACTCGAATACGCCTGCGTTTTCATATATTCGTAATACGTTACGTGGAACGGTTTATACAGGATGTCTCAAAAATAGATCAACGAATTTTAAGAGCACGTTCTTCTTACTCGTTTGTAAGGATGAAAAAAGAAAAAGGAGATCATATAAATATGACACCGGAAACGCTTTTTCTTCTCAAGTTACAAATATTCTCTTTTCTTTTCTTTTTTTTTGTTCTTTGTTTTTTTTTTTTTTTTTTTTTTTTTTTTTAACAAATTCATTTAATAAAGAATTCATTTCATTCATAACGAAACACGAGAAGTTCGTTCGAAATTTTTACAAATTTCGTTACGTCACGGAAATCATTGAAAATAATTTTCTTTATGCGTGTAAAAGAATCCGGCACGTCGTACGGCGATAAGAAAAGGAAAACAAAAAAAGTATTTACAACTCGTTGAGGAAGCCTTCTCCTTTTTTTTCTTTTTTCTTATACTCATGTCCGTACGACTTTTTCTTCCTTTTCTTTACTTCTTTCTTCCTTTCTTTGTTTTCTTTTTTTTTTTTGCATCCTTACGACGAGTAAAAAAAGAAATTCCCTTAAAATTTGACGATCTCCGAGCTTTCTTAAAACACCCCTTCCATGTATCAAGTCCCATTTATAAATAATTTATTTGAAAATTATTTTCACGATTGTATCATTTTATTTTTCTTTCTTTCCTTCCTGTTTTTTTTTTTCTTTTTTTTTTTTTTAACATAGAACAGATCAGACACTCGAATTGTTGTCTACCTATGATCAGATCGTGATCTTCTTTTTCACTTGTCTTTTTTTTTCTTTTTTTTTTTTTTTGCATCTCTACGATACGACGGAATAGAATTTTTCATCGAATTTCTCGAAAGAAGTAGAGTAGAGAAGGCGGGAAGGGAAAAATTAACGTTCTTATTTTCGTGAACGTGATTCCTATCCGTTATTCGTTTAGGCAGTTCTAAAATAAAAGTTCAGAAGCGTTACCGCCGGCAGGCGTTTGGGGAGGGGGAGGGGGG
>OU426861.1:5176130-5181130 GCA_911387685.1 Dolichovespula media | reverse complement strand
TTCGATGTCTCGTTTAAATTACATGTCTTATTAAGTTCTAAGATACAAAACATAACGGAGTACACGAGGGAGACACGTGTCCTCGAAAGTTAATCAATCATATATACGACTCCGGGCATTATATCATAATCATCTCGTAACGTGAACGATAAGGTACGGTTTAAAAAAAAAAAAAAAAAAAAAAGAAAAAGAAAGAAAAAAAACTTGGCCTTTGATCGACCTGGGTGAAAGGAACTCGTTATACGAATCGTATCGCTAAGAGTTATCTATTTATCATTTAGTAACACTGTGAGAAACAAGTCACAAAACCTTCCTCGAACGTGTATCGTTCTATCAATGACGATGATAATGATAATGATAATAACCATTATCATTATTATTATTATTATTATTATCATCATCGTTATTACTATTATTATTATTATTATTATTATTATTATTATTTTTGTTTTTTGTCTATCCTCCCCGTACAAATTCGGGACGCCGTACAATTTGGAAATTTTTCGATCCTTATATCTTTTTTCTTTTCTCTCTCTCTCTTTTTCTTTTTTTTTTTTTTTTTTTTTTTAAAGAGAAATTCGACCCTTCTGATCCGATAAAGTGACCTTTCCGTTGGGTGACAAAATCGAGCTGAAGGTTCGTGCCACCTCCGTTCGATTCGATCGAACGAAAACCAAACGAATAGGAATGATAGGACTGTTATATGGGATGCCTAGGAGGCTGCGTTTAAGGAGAGAAAGCACGATTAGTTGTTACGACGAGCACGCCTCTTGCACCGTTATCAAGAAAGATGCATTGTCCGTGACCGAATACCAGTCGTGGGGCCGAGAACTCGCCTTTCGACGAGTTCGCCAGTTTCTTGATGGATCCAGTAATAATAATCAACTCTAAAAGATCCTTAAAACCTCTTCAAATCGTTTATTATTCGTCGTAATTTGAACAGGGGGATAGAGGGAATAGGGGGTTGGGAGGATATATATTAGAAATTAGAAATAGAAATGTTTCAAGACGAATGACGGATCCGTACTCCTTATCTTTTCTATATTTCTTTCGTTTTTTTTCTTTTTTTTTTTTTTCTTTTTTTCGTTTAAAAAATCTCTTTTTCATTTCTTCTTCCTCGTATACGCGGACCGTAGGAGGATGGATAATAATATTATATATTGTTAGAAATTAGAAATAGAAATGTTTCGGGACGAATGACGGTCCCGTTCTCTTTTTCTATTCTATATTTCTTTTGTATTCTTCTTTTTTCTTCGACAAAATTGTTTTTATTTCCTCCCCGATCCATCCCCTAAACGTTCGATCGATAGCCCTTGCGATCTCAAAACTCGCGTTTCATTTTAACGGATCATCGGTAAGTATAACAACCGAACCGTGTATCTACGATCTCATTATCATCGATCGAGTTTGTCGACGAGGTTATTGGATTATATTACATACGATTTTAACCTCAAGATAACGCGCATAGCGAGATCTAATTTATATTTTATAGAAAGAAAGAAAGAAAGAAAGAGGAAAGAGAAAAGAAACGGAGAACGACAAAGAAAAAAAAAAAAATAAAAAAAAAACAAAAAAATAATAAAAAAGAAAATCGTAAAGATACTGCACGACGTTTCGTATATTCCATTATCTGTGGCGACGGATCGTGCTTGAGAGGTCAGATGAATTTCAACTTGTATTCTATTTCGTATACTCTATCGTCGTCCTTTCACCCCTCCCCACCCCCCACTCCGTCTCCTCGCCGATACCGGATTGATTCAACGATCGAGTAAACCGTTCGGATTGTATTACAGAAGATGTAAAAGTTTAATCGTAACTTCAAAATAATCTTCATTTTAGCGTTTTATCTGTCATCGGGGTCTTATCGGTTGACGAACGATGAGTTACCGAAGAAGAAGAAGTTCGGTTTCTCTGGGTCGGAAATGTAAAGAAGAGAGAGAGAGAGAGAGAGAGAGAGAGAGAGGGAGAGAGAGAGAGAGAGAGAGATACACTATAGAGATCTTCTAAATATAGTTTTACTACTGCCGGTAGTCTTTCCAGAGTTCTCTCGGCGTTCGGAGCGGCAAACGAAACCAGTTTTCACGTGGGGGACTTGATGACGTTTAATGCCGTGAGAAATTCGACGGTGTTCAGGGTGGTCCGTTTTGATCGTGACGAAATGAGAGAAAAATTTTTTCTTTTTCTTTTTCTTCTTCTTCTTTTCCCGAACCGTGCGTATTTTCGTCCACCGTGCTTCTTTTTTCTTTTCTTTTTTTTTTTTTTTTTTGCTATCCTTTCATTTACTTATTTCTTTCTTTTCTTTTTTTTTTTTCTTTTTAAACGTATTCTCAACTTTCCTTTTTTCTTTTCTCTCTGTCGAAATATTATTCGAAAACTTCGATGGTCGTCGTCGTCGTCGTCGTCGTCGTTTTGATTTCGAGCGCGAATTTCGATCGTTTTTATCCCAAAAGAAAATTCTTTCGCTTTATCTAAAACGTACGACGTGCGTTACGTTTCTTTCCTCGAAACGAAACGAGAAAAAAAAAAAAAAAGAAAAAAAAGATCATTCATACGGCTACGTTCGAATGTTATTGCGTAAAATAAATAATCCGCGAGTCATATGCACCGAGTCGTACAAGCTCACTTAGATCGTTCGTATCTTGTTATAACGAAGCAAAATTAAATATACAATATAAATAATCGTTTTTAATCGAACAGAAATACGAAACTGAAGTAACGAAGCAAAATGAGATATATCATAAATAATCCTTTTTTTATTTTTTCTTTCTTTTTTTTTTTTTTTTTCTTTATCGAACTGAAATACGAAACTGAAATAATGAAGCAAAATTAAATATACGATAAATAATCGTTTTAGTTTAGTCGAGCGCAGACCGAAACGCGATAAATACTGAGCGGCGAGGGGGAGGGAGGGAGGGAGGGAGGGATGTAATTTTCAGAAAAAAAATCGTCGTATCGTAGAGAAATATCGTAAGGACGGATCGGATCGTGGCACGTTTTTCTTCAACGACAACGACAACAACGACAACAACGACAACAACGACAACAACGACAACTACAGCAACAAAGAAAAGAATATTCTTTCAATTTCGATCTGGGTTTTAATTGAATCGTTAGAGAAATTATTCGACTGGAACAATCCGAACATATATCATTTGAAGCGACAAACAAACATGTCGTTCCTTTCTATTCGATAACTTTTGTTCGAACTCCGTATATAATTATTTTCTTTCTCTTTTCTCCGCTTTCTTTTTTTTTTTTTTAATCATTATCAATCATCTAATCATTCAATCAATTTTTTTAATCATTCTTTCTTAATCATGGTTGTTGCAGACGAAAGATCACGTATACACGGTCGTTCACAAATACGCTGACGTACGAGCACACACAAGCGCGCGCGCACACACACACACACACACACATACACACACATACACATACACATACAGAGTTTCGATCGAGTCTCAAGAAAATATTCTATGATAGAAACAAACAGTTTTAATTAAATCTTATGACGACATTAAATATCGTACACACACACACACACACACACACGAAAATACACACACCAGTCTTGTTTCAGTCTCGCGACAGCATTCGGTCGCGCACCAGTCATAGTCCTGATTAGTTGTCGCTCTCACGACAATATTTCGTCGTACAGAAACGTGGTCTTGATTCTTGGACTCAATCTCACGACAGGATTCGTTCCTACACATATACACATATGCGTGCGCGCGCGCGCGCGCACACACACACACACACACACATGCACATGCCATATGCATGCTCACACGCATACACCATAGCCACGTACACAAGCACGCGAAGCCTCGAGGCAGTCCTACTGCGACAAGATTCGATCGTATACATACACAAGCGCGTGCTCTCGCGCACACACACAAATACATATATACACACACGAACATACATACATGCATACATGCACAATCTTGACTCAGTCTCAGGTTACGTTCAACAACCGCATACAAACGAGATTATATTGGCTCACAATCAGTCTAAAGAATCATACGTTCTCAATACAGTTTCATTTGGATATTGAATCTCATTATGCAAAGTACGTTCGAAACAATTATCGAGCTAGGGTGAGAATTATTTGATACTCGTGATAATTCTAACGACATTGTTCGCAATTAAAATGAATGCTTTGGTCTTGATTCGTTTCTTTTTCTTTTTTATTTCTCCTTTTTTTTTTTCTTTTTTCTTTTTCTCTATTTTGACAGTACGCGCGGGAAAAAAATAATTTCCATTCGACGACAGGCGAACTAAACGCCGGATAGGAATCGAATTAGAATTTTTATCGTTATAAATATTCAAGGATTAATCATTGCGTAGTATGATTTTTAATAAGGTAACACTATATTATCAATGATAAGTTTCTTTCATTGATGATCAATCATGATCATTTTTTTTTTTGGATACACACCGCGCTCGGTTTTTTTTTTTCTTCTTGACAACCGAATAAATCTTCCTTTTTTTTTTTATTTTTTTTTTGTTTGTTTTTAACGAAAGTTGGTTAAAACAAAGATACTTATTCTTTGATAGAAGAACTGCGACGATGTTGTAAAGATTGCGACGATCAGCTTCACGTTTCTTTTTTTATATGCTGTTATATCGGTACAGTTTATCAAAAAAAGGAAAAAAAAAAAAATAGAAAAACGAAAAAATATCGAATCACTGTAAAATATCATATTAATCAAATCTTAAACCGGGAAATAAGATTGAAGCTAATACATTGATATTCGAAATAATAATTTACACGTATAACAGATTCTATGGATTCAATATGTATACAAAAAAAAAAATAAATAAATAAATAAAAATAAAAAACAAATGTTTCAATTAGGTTTATAAAGGAAAAGGAAAAATATTAATAAGTATTGTTAATTGTCGAATAACGCATTTTTTGTATCTTCAACTTCAAGGCAACGAGTTCGTTCGATTTTTAATTACGAACATGTAATGCATATTTGGAATGCATTATT
>OU426861.1:5161130-5168630 GCA_911387685.1 Dolichovespula media | reverse complement strand
AGAAAGAAAGAAAGAAAGAAAGAAAGAAAGAAAGAAAGAACGAGAAAGGAAGGAAGGAAGAAAAGAAGAAAGAAAGAAAGGCAGGAAGGAAGATAGAAACAAAGAGAGAGAGAGAGAGAGAGAGAGAGAGAGAGAGAGAGAAGAGGAGAGAGAAGAGAATAGAGAAGAGAAAGAGAGAGAGAGAGAGAGAGTAATGCAGCATACACGCGCGTGCACGCTCGGCTTTTCTCCGCTCGAGTGTTCTTCAACCACGAAACGAGCCTCGAGCTTGCTTCTTACAAGCTCGAAAGCTTGTTAGCAAGTTGCGCCATTTTTACCTACTCCTCCTCGATCCTCTCTCTCTCTCTCTCTCTCTCTCTCTCGTTCATTCGTTCTCTTTCTTTTTCGCTCGCAATAACCATCGTCTTCCTTCTATCGAGAGTTGGAGAACGCCTAGCAGTTGAGAGGAGAGTGGTGACTTGCCCTCCTGACAAAAGGTCGACTACGACGACGACGACGACGTCGACGTCGATGACGACGACGACGACGACAACGACGAGTAGAAAGAATCAGGGTCTACCGGTAAATCGAGAGTGCTCTCCATCTCTCTCTCTCTCTCTCTCTCTTCTTTTCCTTCTTCTTCATTGTTTTTGTTCGTCTTTTTTGTATGTTTTTTTTTAACCATATTTTCCCCGTCCCTCTCTTCTTCCACTTCCCTCACTTCCACCATTTCCTTCACCTCCATCATTCCATCCACATCCATCCTTTCTCTCTTCATTCATTTCCTTCTTTTCTTCTTCTTCGTCCTTTTTCTTTTCTTCTGTTTTGTTTTCCTTCTTCTTCTTCTTCTTCTTCTTCTCTTTTTACTTTATCGTTCCTCCCTACGCGTACGCACACGTATATCTACACCCACGTAAATATCCCGTTTTACTTCCCCGTCCTTTTCTTTTTCCTCTCTCCTTTCATTTTCTTTCTCTTTTCCTAATTTTATTTCTTTTCCCGTTAACGTGCACTCTCCGCGCCCCAGTTACCGTCGTGCTTCGCGTATTTCATATGCCTGGCTTAATAGACGACGATTCTCGAGTTAGGGAACGTTCACGCGAGAGGAAAATTTGGTTTAGATTGTAAACCAGGTAAACGTCATTTTATAAGATCGCGTAGGGTCGGCCGGTCGGTCGGTCGGTTGGTCGGATTGCTGGTTGCGGAGTGTGGTGAGTCGATGAGGAGGAATGAGGAAGAGGAGGAAGAGAAAGAAGAGGAAGAGAAAGAGGAGGAGGAGGTGGAGGAGGAGGAGGAGGAGGAGGAGGAGAATGACGAGGGCTGGGGCTTGGGAGACTCTTGTAACCTGTGGTTTCTTCTATCTCCTCTTTCTCCTTTTCACCTGACGTAGTCGGTACTCCACGGTACCTGCACTTGAGTCATGAACTAAAAACCAATCGAGATCCGACGAATTGCGGTCGGGGGCCGCAATTACTATGCACCACGAGCCCTGCTCTTCTACGATTTATGCTTTCTTCCATCCCTTTCCTTTCTTTTCTTTTCTTTTCTTTCTCTCTTTCTTTCTTTTTTCTTCTTTTCGTTTCGTTTCGTATTCCCCGCTCTAACCTCGCTCTCCATCCTCCTCTCCTCCACCTCCACCACCTCCTCCCCCACCATCTTCACCTCCTCATTTCCCTCCTCCCCCGTCCCTCCCAACACTCCACCCAATCCCCAAAAATCGCAGGGCACCCAAATCATTCGGCTAAACGCTCGGACTCGATCCTTACGTTTATCGTCGAGGAACAACGTATGCGGCTTAGGTTTACGCTCTTAATAGACAAGAGATGAATTTATTGCGGCTACGAGGGAGGGGGGGGGGAAGAGGACAGAGAGGGGAGCCTGGTAGAAGAGAGAAACGATACTGTAAGTGGAACGAGAATGAGTTATCGATTCGAATTCTTAGTTATGCGTTTCCACGTGACATTTAGAATGGAGAACGCGGTTGACACGGGTCGGAGAGTCTTCTTCTTACGTTTCTCTTTATTTTTCTTGTTTTTTTTTTTTTTTTTATTTTTTTTTTCTTTTCATCGGCGAGTGAATTATCGTAGTGCGAGACCGTAATGTCGGGTTTAAAAAATATTCGCGAACGTAATTTGACGTACGGGCTTTTATCGGGTTTTCGTTTTTTTTTTGTCTCTTTTCTTTCTTTCTTTTTTTTTTTAACGAATTACATTTCGTCCCGTTCATTCAATATCATGGAATCAAATAAGGAAAAGAAAAGAAAAATTTTGATTTATATATATATATATATATATATATATATATATATATATATATATATATATATCAAATAAATGATGAAAGAAAAAAAATAAATAAAAGAAAGAAAAATGGATATATTTATTTTTTCGTTCGAACTGAAACTTTAACAAACTTGATCAATGTCCTGAAGCCACTAGGTGTGTGTATATATATATATATATATATATATATAAATTAAAAAAACAAAAAATACATTTATATATATATATATATATATATATATATATATATATATAACATTTCACAGTTAAAATTTACTACCATTAAAAAATTTGCAATCATCTATCCACGCAAGAACTGATACAACACAGACAAAAACCATGAGAAACTAAACTGAAAGAGTGTGAAAGGTTTAAATAAAAATCAAATAAAAAAAAAAAAAAATAGAAAAGGAAAAACAAAAAGAGACAAAGTACAAAACAAGTAAGGAAAAGCAAGAAACGAAACGAAACGAAACGAAACGAAACGAAACGAAAGGAAAGGAAAGAAAAGAAAAGTGAAAGGTAGGAAGGAAAAAGGAAGAAACGAAGAAAATCGATTGGAGTCAATCGAGGAAAAGACGACAAGGTGGATGGAAGGATCGACGATGAAGAAAGCAAGAAAGAAAGGAAGAAAGAAAAAAAATCGAAATAACGATCTTACAGGTAGTTCGAAGGGATTGATTCGCCACCAGATCGGATCGATCGACGACAATAGATAGGAATACCTTGAGGATTCCTTAAGGCTCGCGCACACGAGAGTCGTCGTTAGGAGAATTGAGATCGTCGTAAACCTAACTAACGAAATTAACCAAAATTAGGATTCACGATCGCGATTCAACAACCAACGAAAATATTTTCGACGTGAAATATTTTTTAGGTTAAATGGAAAGAGAAACCGATAGGGGTCAGTTCGATACAAGTGGCGGGTGTGGGAGAGGGAGAGAGAGAGAGAGAGAGAGAGAGGGAGAGGGTTGAAGGTTTAACAAAAGAAAGAGAAAGAGAAAGAGAAAGAAACGATCGGCACCAATCAATGGATCGATTTTTCCCTTTAAGATTTCCTTTAAGCGTAACACATAAACTGTATATAAACGTGGGCCTATTGTGCGTAGGCCTTTACCCTTGTTTCATAGTCTTCGTTTTGTGCACGTGAGTCACGGGAATGAATCGAACGGAAATCATCATCCCATGAAAGAAAGAAAAAGGAAACGAAGAAGACGAAAAAGTAGTAAGTAGAAGAAGAAGAAGAAGAAGAAGAAGAAGAAGAAGAAAAGATTACTCCAGATGCACCACCAACAGCAACAGCAACAGCAGCTAACGTAATGGGCTCTTGTTCTCCTACCTTCCGACCTATTCCATTCAAGGCATCCTTGTCTAAACCTTGTCGCTTCTTTACTGGAGCTTCCTCGCTACCATACTTCGCTATCTGCCTATAAGATCAGCCTCGTATTAGTGCCTGCCAATTTCTCTGCCGCTTATATCCATCCTTCTTTTAGCAATTTAAGAGGCTATTTATTAAGTCCCTAATGCTCCCTCTCCTCTCTCTCTCTCTCTCTCTCTCTGTCTCTTTCTCTCTCTCTCTCTCTCTCTCTCTCTCTCTCTCTCTCTCTTATTCTCGTTTGATCTCTTTCCATCTCTTTCTCTCGTGCAACTAACATACACAGAGATATGCACGTGAATAATAATAATACGAGCGCGCGTTCTTGTATACAGGGTGTCTCTGAAATGTCGTGTCAATTTATATAAGAAACAAATTGTATAACCGTCGTACGGTTGATCATTGTTGTATGTTATACCGTTGAAATTTTTATTCGGTTGGAAAATTTGAAAGGAATTTTTTTATTCTTTTCTTTTTTTCTTTTTTCTTTTTATTAGCACGGATATATAGGAATAACGTTTGTTTCTTTCAGGACGATGAATACCGAAGTTAGGTGTATGTACGTATCATGTACAGTACGATTTAATATCCTACCTCTCTCCAATCTTTTTCAACGAAGAAGATGACTATATGTATGTGTGTGTGTGTGTGTGTGTGTACCTACATATCACGTACATACGCTTACGTATCGTAGTGTTTTAAAAGTATCATTTCGAATAATAACTATAAACGAAATTACCGTGATACTTTTTCGTTGTTCTCTTTCTTGTTTCTCTCTCTCTCTCTCTTTCTCTCTCTCTCTCTATCTTTTTCTCCCTTCGTCTCTCCATTTTCTGATTTTTCAGTATCATTCATGATCGAGGCTATATGCATCGAAAAAACGTATCCGATCCGTATACTCGATGTTATTTTGTAAATCTTCTTTTTTTTTCTTTTTTTTTTTTGTTTCCTCTCTCGTCAGATCAAATTTAGAGACATCCTATACATACAAATTCACGTATTTTCATACTCTATCGGTATCTCCTCTTCTTCCTTCCTTCCTTCCTTCCTTCCTTCCTTCCTTCCTTCTTTCTCTTTTTCTTCGTCTTCTTCGTCTTCTTCCTCTTCTTCCTTTACTTCGAGAAGAAGAGGACTTGCTCGCCGTTTAGATCGCCGGAGGCGACCTTCGTAACTTTCTCAAGAGGCAAGGCCGGACCTTTCACTGGAACGCGAGTTATGCTTTTCGGATCCTTTCCTTTCCTTTCCTTCCCACCGCCCTTCCCTCCATCTCCCCCCAACCCCCTTTAATCTCCTTCTCCTCCTCCTCCTCCTCCTCCTCCTCCTCCTCTCCTCTTCCTCCTATCACTCGATTTTCTTTATTATATCGATTCCATTCGTTTAAGTGGTTTTAACTTGACCCAACCGAGGTTAATTAATCGTTATTAGGTTATTGGTTTTTATTTTTTTTTCTTCCTCTCTCTTTCTCTCTCTCTCTCTCTCTCTCCCTCTCTCTCCGTCTGTCTGTCTGTCCGTCCGTCTCTCTCTCTTTTTTGCTTTTCTTTTTAATTAGTTATTTATTTTCTTTCTTCCTTTTTTTCTCTCCTTCGATTAGAACGGATTAGTACTCGGCCATGCGTAACGAGCAGAACGAGCTATAATATATTACAGATGGATTTATCGTAAATCATAAACGGAGAGATACTTCGCATTAATTATTATATTTTCTAAGCGTTGTTCCGCCTGGCATAGATTTGTACATTCCTATGCCTGTGCTTTGTACCGTCTTTGCTGAAGTATTGTACGTTGGTATGCAAACACACGACGAGGGAAAATATTTTGTTCGTAGAAAAATGGAGGTTAGACAATTATTATCATACCGATAAGTATAAATCGTGTATTATTTTAATGAGGATAAAGTAAAAGGAAAAGAAAAGAAACAAGAATTATCATCGACGATATCGTATTAGTTAGAGGTTCGTATGTGTATATATATATATATATATATATATATATATATATATATATATATATACACGTACATACGTATAATTCCTTCAATATGTACACACACATACACACATACACACACACACACATAATTTCAAAGATACAATTTAAATCAATTTAAGTCGCGTCAAATTAATCGTAAATAAATTCTACAGAATAAATTATATATTAAACATATATTAGAAACATGTTAAAAATATATTAAAGAGATAAACGAAATAAAAGTTTTCTTCATTAAATGTAAAGAATATGTTAAAATGAAAAAGAAAAAAAATAAAAAAATGAAGAAGAGAAAAATGATTGAATGAATGAATGAATGAATGAATGAATAAATAAATGAACAAATATAAATAGATAAATAATTAAATAAAAATATCATGTCGTAATAATATTTATCTATCTATATTGTGTTTATTAACATCTGGTAAATCGGGAAGAAGAAATCTCGGACTCATCGCCGATAGGCTCGCCAATGGATCACGCGAGTGCGTGCTAGAAAATACATCGCACGCGTATGTCTCTCTCTTTCTCTATCTTCTCCTCTTTCTCTCTCTCTCTCTCTCTCTCTCGTACATTCCCGTTTTATTTGCATAACACTCGCCTCTCTAATGCACTACACGTTTCTTCCGTGTAGCAATTACGCTGTCGAGTCGTCGTCGTCGTCGTTGCCATCGCCGTCGCCGTCGCCGTCGCCGTCGACGTCGCCGTCGCCGTCGACGTCGCCGTCGCCGTCGTCATCATCGTCGTCGTCGTCGTCTACGTCGTTGTCCTCGTCGTCGTCGTAATAGTAATAGTAATAGTAATAGCAATAGCAATAGCAATAGCAATAGTAGTAGTGGTCGTTGTCGACTCAATGCTTGGCTTCTAATCAGTGGTACACTGTTTCGAGTTAATTATGTTAGCGTCCTTGATGGGCTTATACGCGGAACATTAGAACTTTCTTTCCTCTCTTTTCTTCTCCTCCTCTTTCTCTCTCTCTCCTTTCTTTCCTCCTCTTTTATTTTTTTTTTGTTTTGTTTTGTTTTTTCCCTTCATTTTTCCTTTTCGTTCTCTTTTGCGACGAGCCAGCCAGCCATCCGGCTTCGGATGTCACTTATGTAATATAAAATACGATCGGCCGAGAGAGAAAATCCCGACCAATCGAGTTCACCGATATATATATATATATATATATATATATATATATATATATATATATATATTTCGATCCTTTTCAAAATCATTAGAAAGTTATTTAATATGGATACTTTGAAATCGATTAGATTATTATACCCCCCGAACTATTATTTCCTATCGATCGGGAATAATTTTCTTTTCTTAACCTCTTCCTTTTCCCGTTTCCCTTTTTACTTTTTTTTTTCTACTCTTAAATAACTTCCGTTCACACACACACACACACACACACACACACACACACACACACACACACACACACACACACACACACACACACACGCACGCACGCACACACACGCACGCACGCACACACACGCACGCACGCACGCACGCACGCACGCACGCACGCACACATTCGATCGAGTATAGATCAAACACACAGGCACTCGATCGTTCTACCCACCTAATATTACATATTCGAATCAATTAATTTCGAAACGGGGTAAACACTTTTTTTCTTTTCCTTTTCCTTTTTTTTTCTTTTTTTTTATTGTTAAGTTAATCGATCGAAAGGACGTGAGTTGTTTATTCGTTGGGCGTACGGAGAGTAGTGTAGACGGTGTAGAGAAAAGTGGATGATGGCAAAGAGAGGTGGGTCCTAATAAACCTGGAAGGTGAAGTGGACAGTGTGTCAGAAAGGACGGTAGGGTGCAAGGGGGGAGTGCTGTGCTGTGCAGTGGGGGAGAGGGGGGGGGGGAGAGT
>OU426861.1:5128630-5146130 GCA_911387685.1 Dolichovespula media | reverse complement strand
TCGATGTATCTTTACGAAGGACGAAGTAGGAAGGACGATGTAGGAAGGACGAAGGAGGTATACGCCATTCGTTCACCCTTCGAGAAAAGAAATCGACGAGGGGAGAGACGGTTTTTATAAGTATGATAGTATGCATTTATAATATGTCATTCTTCAATAGTAATACAAAACTTGTGTTTCTCGTTAATGACAAAAGAAATAATGGAATAAATAGAGAGGGAGAGAGAGAGAGAGAGAGAGAGAGAGCGAGAGAGGAATAAAGATGGAAAATTATATGATGGAAAGTATAAAAGTGTATAAGAAAGAGAATGAGAGACAAACAGTGAGAAAGAGTGAGAGAGAGAGAGAGAGAGAGAGAGAGAGAGAGAGAGAGAGAGAGATAAAGATGGAAAATTACATGATGGGAAGTATGAACGTGTATAAGAAAAAGATAGAGAGTCAGACCGTAAAGATTATAAAACGTATTAAGAACGTTTATGTACAAGTCACGTTATGTACACGTACTTACCAATACATACAAATATTATATGGAATGCTTAGAGAGTCAGAGAGAGAGAGAGAGAAAAAGAGAGAGGGGGGGGAATAAAAGAAAGAAGGATATGGAAAGATGATGAGTTTAACACAAAGAAAAGCAAAGAGTGATAACTTTTGTATGTGTATGTATATATGCATTATATATATATATATATATATATATATATATATATATATATATATATATATATATATATATGCATTTATATGGGAGAGTTAGTGCGAAAAGAGAACCGTAGGACGTAGGCACACTTTATGGGGCCATTTTCGTATCCAATATAGGACACACGCATGTAACTACGAGCGATTCACCGTCCACCCTCTCTCCCTCCCTCCCGCCCAACCCCTCCAACCCGATTTCGCTCGTATCTTTCGTATAAAAGGAATAAAGAGATCCGTAATGCGATATCGTCGTATCGTAAAAGTAACGGATATATATATATATATATATATATATATATATATAATACATAGGTAATATGTATGGTGTAACGACGTTATTCGCGAATTCCTCGCGATTGGTCGATAGAATGGGAGAAGTTATAAGGGCGAGGGATTCGAGACTCTAACTCGTCAAACATTGACGAAGTATCCCCCTTATACTGAGAAATAAAGGACGTGTCGAAGATTCGTGAAAAAAAAAAAAATATATATATATATATATATATGTATACGTCCACGTTCCTCCTTTTTCCTTTTTACTTCTTATTTTTTGTTTCTTTTATTTTTCTTAAAGAGAGAAAAAATGTTAATCCTTTTAAGAAATCATTTCGCGCGAGTCAATATTATTGAAACATGATGCTTATGTAATTTTATTGTAATATACTCGATTCGTCTTTTTCTTTTTGTCACAAGAGAATTAATTAATTCGTTCCAAATTAATTATTAAATAGCGATAATTATATATATATATATATATATTTATATATATATATATATATAAAAGAAAAAAATAATAATAAAGAAAAATTGCTCAAACAGTTAATCGGAGTCATGCGAACATCTAAAAAAAAAAAAAAAAAAAAATTGATATCACCTGTCATCAAAGAAAAAACATCACGCTCGATCTTCGTAAAAGAGGTCGTCGCCAAAAAAAAAAAAATACACACGCTAAAAGATTAACTTGCCGCATTTAATTGATTTGTCATAACGAAATCGATGTACTGGTTGATTTTTGAGACAAAGAGTTTGTAAAATTTTACTTGAACCACCCTGTACATTTCCTATAATACATTACGTAATAGCAAACAAGATAGAAAGGGAGAGATTTTTTTTCGGAAGATTATTTTCAAAACGATCAAGAATTTGTAAAATTTCAACGAGTTAACGTAACGATAGCATAATATAATTACTATAGTACGATATAATTAGTATAACAATAATAATAATGATGATAATAATAATAATTATAATAATAATAATAATAATAATAATAATAATAATAATAATAATAATAATAATAATAATAATATAATTGAATGACCCGCGTCATTATCAAATACAGTGTAGTACAATTAATACAATAATATAATCAATACAATACATTATAATCAATGTGATAATAATAAATAATAATATAATGTAATTCAATGACCAGCGCCATTGTATCGATGTTCGAGTAGTAAGAAAAAGAGAGTAAGAGAACAAAACAATAGATATAGTAATATAATAACATATCGATATAATCATATTAAGTTAATGAACATGATTATATAATATAATTATATTAATCATAATAAGATAAAGATAGTAAGAGAAAACAAATAAATAGAGAGAGAGAGAGAGAGAGAGAGTGATTTGTAAGAAAAAAAATGAACGATTGGTGTACGATAATTGATAGAGAGAATTATTTTTTCTTTCTTTCTTTTTTTCTCTCTCTTTTTCCTTTTGGCTGCAGGACGTGGCGGTGGGTAGTAATGGGGCGGCCATGGGGGTTATGGCGAGAGGGTTGATCGGCGGCAGTTGACATGGGAAAAAATGTATTCCTCGCGATCGGGAGTCGTGTTTATAATCTCCATACCTATCTCTATCGTTCCTTCGACGAACGCTATGGTGGCCCGTCGAGGGAGTCCTAGGGTTTGAAAAAGCACGCCTGGCAGGGGTGAGCATCACATCGCCGTACCCGTCATGGGTAATATAGTTGTGTAAACACGAGCGTGTAGTATTAGCACTGTCAGCGGGGCTTCAGCGTTCGAACGCGAGCAGAGTAAGCAAGCGAACGAGCCCTCTATTCTGACTTAACAGGGAAATGCATTCTTACCCTTTCTCTCTCTCTCTCTCTCTTTCTTTCTCTCTCTCTCTCTCTCTCTTTCTTTCTCTCTCTCTCTCTCTCTCTTTCTTTCTCTCTCTCTCTCTCTCTTTCTTTCTCTCTCTCTCTCTCTCTCTTTCTCTCTCTTCCACGTCGAATACGCGTCTTTCTAACCACCCTCTAACTCTTCTGTTTGTGAAAAAAGGAACAAAAAAAAAGAAAAGAAAAAAGCGTGCGTGCGCGCGAGCGCACGCTTCGTTCATTCGTTCGTTCGTTCGTTCGTTCGTTTCAACGTTTCTTTATTCATTTCTCATTTATCCCTGTAGCCCCATTGAATAGTTTATATCTCGTACATTTTCAACTGGATACATTATTATCGCCACTGCGCGTGGGAAAGTTTTAATGGTGATTTTGAAATTAATGGATATTGCGATCGTTTCGATCTGAAACGTAAGATAGAAGAGAGAGAGAGAGAGAGAGAGAGAGAGAGAGAGAGAGAGAGAGAGAGAGGAATGGAAGAAAAGGGAAGGGAAAGGGAAGCCAAGAGATATCGACGAATCGATCACAACAATCTAATTAATTAATCTATGAATTTTTTTAACGTTGAATATCGTGCGTACGAGATTTTTATTTATTTATTTATATATTTATTTATCTGTTATGAAAGATATTTATGGATCGATCGAAAGTAAGAACGTAAGAATTAGAATTCTATCCTCTTAAGAAAAAACAATTTTGGGGGAACAATTTTTATCGAATTGGAATTATAAAATGGGACTAAATAATATCGTCGATCGTACGAAAATAATGATGTTTAATTTTGACGCTGATTAATCCATCGATGTCACGATCGATTCGATGGAAACAATAGATAGAATTTTTTGTATGACTATCGTTGATATAAATATATGATATATTATTTATACTATCTAGATACCTGCATTAAACATACATATGTGTATATATATATATATATATATTTCTTTTTTTAATTTTTCTTTTTGCATAATGAATGAAGATTAAATAAGATTAAATCAATCACGAGGTATCATTAGTCGGAGACGAACAAGAGAGAAACAAAAAAAAAGAGAATAGAAAAGTTTAGGCAGATACAACGCGACAATTTCATTAGCCGTTCGTTGGGCATCAAAGAAAATATTTCGCACGTTCGTAACATCGGAGAAGCCAAACGTTTTCGATCTCTTCCCACCACCTCCCACCTCCTTCCACCATCACCCACCCAACCTAACATGTTCATAGAAAATATTCAAATCGTTGAAGTCACGGTGTAAATTATTTCAAAAGAAAAACTTTCGTCAGAGATCATTCACGTAAATAGGTAAGTAAGTAAATAGGTAAGTAAGTAAATTTTCATAGGCAGTTTAATTCTAATTCCAGTGCTCGTTCGACATTAGAACTTAATAATAATATGAATGCAGGAAATACGAGCGAGGATACTTCATACCACTAAACTATTCCTTTCTCTCTGTCTCTCTCTCTCTCCCTCTCTCTCTCTCTCTCTCTCTCTCTCTCTCTAACACGAGCAGATATTTTATATGCCTATACCCATATGGATACCGAGTGCATAGGGAGAGGGAGAGAGAGAGAGAGAGAGAGAGAGAGAGAGAGAGAGAGAGAGAGAGAGAGAGAGAAGAAAAAAATGAAAAAAGAAAAGAAAAGAAGAAAAAAAAGAAGCAGAAGAGAATTTCTTCCTTCGGAGGTATTCCTCGTGAGCATGGAGAACTCGTCCGGTCGTGTTTTATTGCGTTTCTGTCGTCGGACCCGGAATGGGTCATTGTCCACGTTTCTTACTCGTTACCCGAGCTCTCTTTGCATTATGTTCCTGTTTTCTTAGATAAGGTTTATGTACTACCTAGGATATATATATATATATGCCAGACGATATTAAATATCGATCACGTTCATGACGAATCCGATATTATCGATTTGTTACTAAGTAATTTATTATGATTTAATACTTTATTACAACGTTTAACGTAATTAACGATTATTTATCGATTAATTTACGTTTACGTTTTACGTATTTTTTCCCCCGTAACGCAACCCCCTTTTTTTCTTCCTCCTCTTCTTCTTCTTTTTGTTTTTTGTCTTTTTTTTCTTTTTTTTTTTTACGTATGATGAAAAGGAAAGAGGGTAGACTGCAACTGAGCCACGCTTTTATTACCCACCACCACCACCACCACCAACATCTATCCGGTAAAACTAATGAAACATTGATAATCTCTTAGGGAAAGGGTCGACCTAGGAATTTTCTTTTTTTTTTTTTTTTATCGCGTACGTACGTAATGGCGCAAAAGAAAATGTAATTACAAATTGATACGTTCATTTTTTCGTATCGATTACTTCTTTTTTTTTTTTTATTTTTATTTTTGACTCCTTGTCGGAAGAGAGTGGCAGAGAGATAGAAAGAGAGAAGGAAAGAAATAATTTATTCTATAATATCTAACTATGTCAATGACATTTCAACGTTGAAAACGAAAATAATATATATTTTGTTTAAATAATTACGATGTAATTAAGTATATATATGGGAAAACATAATATTTATTTATAAATAATAACGTAAAGCGATAAAATATATTACACAAAGTTATTAAATAGTGTATATATATATATATATATATATATATATGTGTGTGTGTGTGTTATAAAGTATAGAAAAAAATATGTTGATATTAATAATTGACAGAAATGGCGTTCAATTATTCGCTTGCTTGATGTATAATAATTATATGAGGGATTAATAAAAAAAAAAAATTCAGAAATGTATTAGCGAAAGGGCAAATGATTTTTCCATGTTCCTCGATATAGATCTTATTCTTTTTATTTTTTTATTGTATTATATATATATATATTTTTTTTTTGAAAGAATAGAAAATAAATCGATCTAATTCTATATATTCGCGATGCATCCACTCCGAGTCCATCAATAATTTTTTAAGCGATAGAAACAATAAATCGCATTAGTTTTCTTTTTTTTTTATGAATACCTTACGACGAATTTTTATGATTATTATTATTATTATTATTATTATTATTATTAGTATTATTACTATTACTATTATTATTATTATCATAATTATTACAATTGTTATTAGAGGATGAGATGGAAGAAACGTTTTTTTGAAACTTTTTCTTATTGAAAATTCATTACAAAACGAATAATAGTAGCGAGTGGCTAGTCACCAAATATAGATCAAGATCAAAATTCATTGTTCTAGTTAAAGTTTCTCTATTTATTTTTATTTCTCTGAGGTGGCCGCCGAGATAAGGAAGGTTTATTTTTTTTTCAGTCGTTCATAAGTGAAGATACGGATTTGGTGGAACGGTAAAGTAATAAAACGTAAAGTATAATAAGCATCTCTTATTTTAAGAAAAATTGTTTCAGATTTGAAAATATAGAATAATTTCAACCAAATTTTTTATGCGTAAAATATTCCATTCTCATGGTCCCAGTATAGTTTACGGTGTATACACGGTGTATCAAATATTTTGATTGAGTCGCATAAGCGTTTAAAATTATCGATAAGACAAAAGAAAAAAATATATATATGTATATATATATATATATATAAATATATAATATAAATAATTATAATATTTATAAACCTATGGATCCTAGTTTCAAGAAATTATTATTATCATCGCGAAAACTTTTATAGATATCATTAAATTACTATAATTAGATACTATAAATATATATATATATATATATAAAAATCATCTTTCTGTCAGTAACGTTACGATATTGTTCATAAAAGAACGATCGATTGATCAAATTATTGATCGATTAAAAATCGAATCGGTTAGCTGTACGAATGGAGACGTATATAAAGTTTAAGAACGGATATATATATATTATATTATATATTATATTATATATAATATTATATATATTATATTATATATATTATATTATATATATATATATGTATATATATATGTATATATATATAAGTTAAGAAATACCTATTATAATCCTATTCGTTCGAATATATTAGATACGATTTAAAATCCGATTAGGGAAGACTCACCACCAGTTGGCCCGCGCTCCGTTTTGCCACGCGACGAGTAGAACAAGTAGGCTGAATATGCTGCCTGGCATGAGGCCTCTCATCTTCCCGGATGAAGAGAATCGAATCCAATAACGACGATCGATGACGTTCTTGATCGTTCCCCGGTGCTGCGCGGAAAGAAAACGCGTTATATCACGGGGTCCCCACGTAATTCGATTAACTCCAATGACAAATAATTTCTTTACGTTTCGAGAACGAATATAGACGACGATTATTATTCAATACGAAAGTTTATCTCAAACTTCCTCCATCATCTTCTCTTTTTCCTTTTTTCCTTTTTTCCTTTCTTTGTTCTTTTTTTTTCTTTCCTTATCTCTCTCTCTCTCTCTCTCTCTTTCTCTCTATCGATGACCCTCTCCTATTTGTTTTTTATGTCTACCCGTTTCTATCACTTTCCTTTCGAATTGTTCTCTCTCTCTATCTCACTCTCTCTCTCTCTTTATTATTATCTCTTTTTTCTTTCTCTTTCTCTCTCTTTTTTTTTCTCTTTTGTTGGTCACCGTGTAATCTCTTCCTTTTTTCTGTTTATCCGCTATGCGTAGGTTATACGTCGAAAGAGGGATGCGCCTTTTTGTCAGTTAAAAGAAAACGCACGAGCCTTTCCGCACCTTCGTTTTTACGGTTTTTCTTCAAACCCCCCCCTTCCCCTGCCTCTTCTTACATCTTTCTTCGCGTCGCCGGCACAGCCGGACACGTGCTGCACTCACTATCTCTATCCCTCTATCCCGTCCCCCTCTTTATCTCTTACACTCTGTTTATCTATCTATCTATCTATCTAACTCTTTCTCTCTCTCTCTCTGTCTCTCACTCACTCTCTCTCTTCCTTTCCCCCCCTTTCTCTTCCTCTCTCTCTCTCTCTCTTTTTTTCTCTCTCTTTATCTCTACTTTTTTTACCTCTCTCTCTCTCTCTCTCTCTCTCTCTCTTTATATATATCTTTCTCTCTCTTTCTCTCTCTCTCTCTATTCGGTCCTTACTTGCGGTGTTAAAAAAAAATAAAATACCTGAGTACTAATTCGCGAGAGAGAGAGAGAAAGAGAGAGAGAGAGAGAGAAAACGAGAGAGAGAGAGAGAGAGAGAGATGTCCTTTTTTCTCTCTCGTAATAAAAGAAAAGCAGATGTGGAAGGAAAAGAGAAAGAAGAGATCATAGAAGAGGAAAAATCGTATGACGTAGGAGAAGGAGGGGGGGAAGGAGGAGGATGAAGAAGTAGTGGATGAAGATGATGAGGATGACGAAGGTAAAGAAGGTTGATGACGAGTGTAGGGGCAGAGGGGGGAGGGGCACAGGGAGGGTTGAGCAGGAAGTTATGGTTGGGAACGAGAAGGAGGGTAGGAGGAAGATGGGATTTTAGGCGAGGAATAAAAACAATGAATTTAGACGGATCTCGTTCGAGGGGTTGCTTTTAGAATTCCCTGTGAAAAAATGTACCCGCGACAACGACAACGACGACGACAACGACGACGACAACAACGACAACGAAAACGAAAACAACGACAACGAAAACAACGAGGTGAGAAAAGAATAGTGGAGAGAGAGAGAGAGTGAGAGAGAGAGAGAGAGAGAGCGGGGGAGAGAGAGAGAGAGAGAGAAAGAATAAAAAAAATCGTTCTTTCTTTTCGCCTTTTCTATATTCCTCGTCTTATTATCTTTATCTTTCACCCTTTTTCTCCTTTCTTCCTTTATTTATCCTTTTCTTTTTTTGCGTTCGTTTCGTTTTAAAATTCCTTTTTCCTCTTCCTCCTTCCCTCCTCCTTCTTCCTTCCCTCCTTGTGCGCACGTCCTTTCTTCGCCCCCCCCTCCCCGTTTGGAGAGCCGAAGGGGTTAATAAACGGGCTGATCGGAAAGGTATGAAATTTGAAAAGAAAGAAACCAAAAGAAAAGAAGGAAACGTATGAAACGATCGGAATGTCGGAAATGTGTTCTTCTATCAACGACGACGACGATGACGACGTCGACGCCGATGACGATGACGATGACGATGACGATGACGTTGACGTTGACGTTGACGTTGACGTTGACGTTGACGTTGACGACGAAGACGTTGACGTTGACGAACGAGGACGACGACGAGGAACACGAGACACCGTTCGAATAGGAGAACGCGAGACGGCACTCGGCGAACGTTCGCCCACGAACTGTGGCCGGTTAGTCACGAGGAAAAGGGCAACGGCGCGATGCCGAGTCCGCTCGCGTTGAGGTTGGCGCTGCCGGTGAGTCGTGGCAGTCGGTAGTGGGAGGTAGGGGTGGGTGGTGTAGTGGGGTGAAGAGGGGGGAGGGGGTTTAGGGAACTAGTCAGGTAGTGTGGTCGATGGTGGGAGACGGTATACGTTGGCAAGGGGTCACGGGAGGGGAGAGGGCAATAACAGTCGTAGAGTGGGGAGTAGAGTCTGTTAGAGGGTTGGCGGGGTGAAGGGTAGTTTGGAAAGGCGGAGGCGGAGGGCCGGCGGCCGCGCGTGACTGGGCGTGTCCTATAAACTGGCCGCGTATCACCGATTGGCTCCTCTATATTGGGTAGGGGAATCATCGAATTTCCGTTAATTAGGCATTTCGACGGTGAATCGCTTAGGTAAGTTCACAACGCGGTTATATTCGGTTTCTCTCAACGTGTTGGATAGCGGTTATAGCTAGGTGAGCAAACGTACGTCTATGTATTTCCGTGTGTGTTTATGCATGTATACGTGTATGTATGTATGTATGTATGTTTGTATGTATGTTTGTATGTATGTATGTATGTTGTTGAGAACGATATTATCGTGTTTGTAGATACTTAAGGTATTACGGATAAGTGGATACGTTATTAATTATTTAGATTATACTTTTAAATTATACTTTTTTCGAACGATCGAATCAGAATGGTCCGCTAGTTTTTTTTGTTTTACCTTTGTTTCATTGGTTCTTTTTTCCTTCTTCCTCTTCTTCCTCGTTCTTTTCCATTTTTCGTTTTAATTAATTAAATTTCGATTTCAATTGGGTACTGTTTATTTGTGAGTTGATATTTCGTCGTACTAATTTTTTCTTTTCTTTTCTTTTCTTCTTTCCCTTCCTCTCATTTTCTTTTCTTTTTCTTGCTTTTATTCGTCTTTTTTCTTTTTTTTTTTAGATTTCATTCGATGACGATGGTACTTCGTTCTTCCCTCCACAACCCGCGAAGAAGAATATTTTCCGATTAATAAATTATAAATACCTCTGTCTGTCTTGTTAGTTACAAAAAAAAAAATTTATCGGTGTCCAATGGTATCGATCAGACGTTGATTGGTACGTTGAATTGAACCAATTCGATCGAAACTCGCGATCGTCAAAAAATTAAGTTTTCTCTCTCTCTCTCTCTCTCTCTCTCGTTTTCAAATCATTGTAAGCATGTGCGTTATGTATGGAACTTATATACTTGGAATTGCGCGTTTTTAATATTTATCGAAAAACGATATGAATATATATATTTATCGTTATTAAATTTGATCGTAATAACGATCTTTTGTTATTCGATGACTAAAAAAAGAAAAAAGGAAAAAAATTTCCTTTTTTTTTCTTCTTTCTTTTTTCTCAATGAATTCTTCCTCAATATCGATTGTTAATGTCGATTATTTCGATCGATGATACGAAAGAATGTGTATCATCAATGTTTCCTCATTTTATCCGTCATATCTGTTACGTTCGTATTCTAGGAACGATTTCGCGTGAGTTCTAGACAATCCACGCTGTTGAAATCACCATTGGTGGTACGCGGTGATTTAACCGCAAGATGTCAATTTTCAAACGAACGTTAAAACAGACGATCCATTATTTCTTTATATATATTTTTCATTAATTTTTATCCTACGATTGATGTGCCCGTTGAGTAGATAAAATCGTTGGTATAGCAAATTCTAAACGGGTTTGTGCGATGTTACGACGATAAAATGAGAGACGTTCGTTACATGTCATCCTTCGTCGCGTTGAATATCGTTCGATTGATGGACAAATTACGTTCGTTCTACTTTATAATAACTCGATTGTACTAGGATGCAAATGAAATGTAATTACGAGAGAATCCATAATAATACTTTTCACTGGTAAATTTCTACGTCGAATCCGACGTAAAAGTTTATCGAAATTTCTTTCATATAATTTCATATTTTTATTTCACCTATTTATCTAATTGTTTGTTACGTATAGAAAAAAAAAAAAAAAAAAAACAAGAAAAGAAAGATGAACGGAGGAAACAATGATATCGAATTTTTAATAATTTCTTCGTAATACGAAAGAAATTACATGAACGTTCATCTAAATTCCATTGATCGTGATTTAATATAACGTTAATATTTATCAATGCAAAGCAAACGATAAGGTTTTGTTCTTTTTTTTGTAAATATAAAAAATTACATTGGAGAATATTTGGAAATTTTATTGAAACGTTACAATTTTCTTATTTGTGTTTAATAGTATTTACAAATATTTTTTATCGCAAAAAAAAGCTAATAGAGAAAATTTATCATAAAAAAAAAAGTAGAAACGACCGGCATCTTGTAACGAGTTATTAAATTATTTTTATATATCAGTTACGTATTAACATTCTACAATAAAATCTTTAGGATACATTAGAAAATATTTGGAAAATTTTTGCATAACGCAGTTCTCGTTACACTTACTTTTAGTAGATAATAAGAAAAACACAACGAAAACTTTTACCGACAGATGTTAAAATTCGGTTGATAACAAGGCGATCTATCTTCTCTACAGTCGATGCAACTTGATCGACCTATCCTGCGAGATTATCGTACGTCGATAAAACAATTTTCACCGGGATAATTTTCGCGAGGTAACTTTACCTTGTTCCTGCGAATCGCATTGAAAAGATTACTACCTTACCGACGTTTCTTCTTGTTTTTTTTTCCTTTTTTATTTATTTTCTTTTCGTCAATTATTCACAAACTTTTTCTGACATCCAACGGAGATATATACACGAGTCATAAATTTTTAACAATTACGAGTAATAATGTGATTAATCGATAGAAATACGAACTTTTGCAATATATCGTAATGGAGGACTAAAATAAAAAAGAAGAAAAACAAGAATAAAGAAGGAGAAAAAATTAGAGAGAGGGTGAGAGAGAGAGAGAGAGAGAGAAGAATAAATAACACGTTCAATGAAAATCTATCATAAATCATATTAAAATTAAGCTATCTAGCTGAACGAAAGCCGAACACGAACGGAATCCTTTACTTGATATAACATTTCTATTCGTTTTTCTATATATTAAAAAAAAAAATCCCTCTTATCTCTATTCGTACTATTAACAGAAAATCTGAGAGAATGTCAGGGAAATTTAACTTTATTCGCTCATTCGTTACAACTGACAGTATGGGAATTATTCTACATGTTCTTTCTTATAACTAACTGGCAAAACTCGTATTCAACTGGTAGACCGGACACGGTATAGAAAAGGTCATGGAGGAGTGAGGGGACGAGGGGGAAACGACGTAGAGATGTTAGGTGAACAAAAGGTGAAAGCAGAAGATTAATGCTGAACGTAAAGCTAATGTTTAAGTATTACAACCCGTACACGAGTCCGTGTCCTGTATCTGTCCGTGTGCGTCTACTTATATCCTATGCATAAAAAAAAAAAAACGTGTGTGAGAGAGAGAGAAGAAAAAAAGATTACGAAAATTCTACGACGGTATTTCTAAGAGAAAGAGATAGGATGAAAAAGAAAAGAGGAAAAAGGTAAAAGAAAAAAGAAAAAAAAAAGCAATAAAAAGGAAAAAGTCATTTAAGTTAGATTCGAGACATCACCGGTTTACGGCTTTTGAACGGGGGCACATATTACATACAATACCATTTATTTCAAATGGTAGAATCGAAATTGGAAAAGTAAAAACATTTCTCCTTTTGTTTTTTTTTCTACTCTGTTTAATCAAACTCGATATTACTTATTTCAATATCCACCCAAATTAAAATCCGCCATTATAATACGTCCGTGACCTGGTATAAAGAAAAAAAAAAAAAGAGAGAAGAAACGGAAAATACATAAAAAAAAGGGAAATTAGGAAATCGAAAGATAAAAAAGGAAACTCCCTCTCCACCCCTCAAAAAAAAAAAAAAAACAAGAAAGGAAACGAGAGAGAATGGTCATAAAAGAGAATCGAAAGAAGATGAAGGTAGCCAGTTTTATCTTAATCTCTGTCATCTAACATATTCTCTCCATAATTTGTTTCAAGGATTCAATATCCATCCGCTCTTCTTTTCGTGTCGCATAACAGGAAGGGCGGCTCTTGCGACCCTTGATTACTACCGGCATTGTCCTTCGAATACACGACCCTTCTTCCTTGGCATCCAACAAACACGCCTCAAGGGAAATATAAACGAAATTTTGCCGCGCGTTGTCCTCTCCCGTGATTATTTTCCAACGTTGATAATAAGGACTCTGATAACTTAATTAGGCCGTATGAATTACGTACGAATGTATGTAAGTAAGTAAGTAAGTAAGTAAGAAATTAATTAAGTAAGTATGTATGTACATACGTAGGTTGAGATATGGGACGTATTTTTTGGGTAGGCGAGGGAGAGGGGGAGGGGTGAGAAAATATGGAGGAGCGATAAGGGTTTAAGGAGTATGACGAGAGTTTGGATGGGACGCGTCGGTTGATTAAAATTAACGCTGTTATTAATAATAAAATATCTGTAGAGGACAGGATTACATAATACCTCGATGGCTCCTCAACTTTCCGGGTTAGACGGAAAATGGTAAAAGGGTTCGTCGTACTCGGCGTCGTATCATGTATTTCGGTGGGATAAGTTTCAGGGTCCGGGGGGGAGGGGTGCGGAGGGTATAAGTTAATAAGTTAGAGGTTGGGAACGTGTAAGAAGTATATCCTCTTAAGCGGGAGATCAGTTCCAACCGTTGAAGAGAGCTAATATAATTCCTTCGAAATTGTACTTCCTATTTCGAACTTGGTATATATATATATATATATATATATATATATATATTTAATATAATAAATATATATATATACTTCGAAAGGAACAACTCGAGTCGACGAATGATCTGTTTTTTCCTTCTCTTTTTTTCTTTATATTTCTTTTTTTATTGTTTTGATTTCTTTTTTTTCTTTTTTTTTCCTTTCAGATATATACCCCGAAGGATGGCGCACAGCGATCATTTATGCGCGATTATTAACGATCCGTATTATCATCGGACGGACAAAAGTATGTCAAAATTGTTTGATTTCGAGGAAAAAGTTTGATGCAAGGGTTCGAACAATTTTCAATCTAATCGATGTCGGATAATAATTCGCTCTCTTATCATTGCGGATATGGAAAGAGGATAGAAAAAATAACCAGGGAAGGAAAAATCTTTCGCGGTAGTACCTTATATCCATTCGTACAGAAAGAAAAATCGTGAGAGGATAAACGAATTAGGTGCTTTTTTTATCATATGAAAATTTGAGAAAAAGAAGATAAAGAAGGAGGTGTCCCTTAGATCTATTTCTTCTCGTTCGTCCTTTCTCTCTTTCGTTTTTCTTTTTCCTACAAATTTCTGTCTCTTTCTCTCATTTCTCTCTCCCTCTCTCCTTCCCTCCCTCTCTCTCTCTCTCTCTCTCTCTCTCTCTCTGTGTCTCTCCATTCCGCATTGTAATTTATAATTTAAGTTCGACCTCCTTTTAACGTCGAGCAACTTCTTCATGCACAGGCCTGCATCCGGCATACCGAATAAGACCACAGGAATAAAATGCGTCCATTCGGGATCCTTAAAAATAGAAATTTCACTCTGATTCGAGAAAACGTATAACATTTCCCCGAGTTAAATGAAAAACGGTATTTCCTCGATGGACGTTATAACGGAAGGAAAAGTTCTTTTCGAAAAATGTTTATCAGCGCTGTCTACTTACATATATCCACGTTGATAACGTAAATATATATATATATATATATATATATATATATATATATATATGTATGTATGTATGTATGTATATAAAATATAATTGGCCAAGTATTACCCGAAGTCCAAATTTATCCTATATAAATCGTAAATCGTGGCAACGACGAAAAAAGAAAAAAATAAACACAAAAAATTGTTTAAGATATCCTCGTAAAAGGAATATCTGCGTTGATGAATAAATCTCGCCGCATATTATACGTGATAAATTTAATATAAATCACATTAAACGTAATCCATATCGATCGTATGGGGTAAGAAAGACGGTCGTCATATTTTTCGTATATTGTCTCGACGAAAAACGAATTTAAAAAGAAACAAGAACGAAAGAAGAAATAATAATAATAACAATAAAACATAATAATAATAATAATAATAATATTTGCACGGTGGGATGGCAGCAGGAAACGAAAATAGAATTTTTAAAGTAAAAACAAAAAAAAAACAAAGAAACATTTGTTCCCATCAAATGCGGATAACCTAATTAAAAACAAAAAGAGTAATACTTCAAAGATACTTCGTCTCAAAGAATAAAGAGATATAAATGCAAAGTTACGTTCGTATTTAGGTAGATACCTATCTACATAACCTATAACCGTTATACGGGTATATACGTTTTGTGAATGTATACGAACGTCTAGTGCGAACAACAAACGAAGAATTCAGTCTTTGATAAATTTCTTTGGGGGAGCAAAGAAGCAAGAGACGGAACGACAGAGATTTTCTAAAAGAAATATACAGATAGATAAATAGATAGAAGGAGAGAGAGAGAGAGAGAGAGAGAGAGAGAGAGAGAGAGAGAGAGAGAGAGTGAGACTGAGATAGATGGACGGACAGAGAGACATAGACAAAGGCAGAAAAACAGGGACGTTTAGGGAGAGAAAGAAAGAGGGAAAGAGAGCGAGTGAGAGAGAGAGAGAGAGAGAGAGAGAAAGGAAGAGAAATAGAGAGCAAAGGCAACGTCACAGTTAGGATTTAGCTTTATACGGGCTTGAGTCAATAGAACGCTCCGTTGGCACTCAATGGCGGACTAGCAGGTGTGTATATAGCTGCTGTTCGTTGCCACTCGGTCCTTGACAAGCCCATTGCGTTCAGCTACAACCACTTTTCTCATTTAACCAACGCTACATGCCCATACCATGGACCACGGTTACTACTGTAAGGAGAAAAACACTAGTGCCTTACTTTCTACCAGTAGATACCGTCCCTTTTGTAGATATCTAAAGTAGGTACGTACGTATGTACGTATCTATGTATTTATGTATGTATGTACCTATGTATTTATGTATGTATGTATGTATGTATGTATGTATGTAGGGATGTGTTTTATGTAGGAACGAATACGTACGAAGTAGGTACGGTCAGTGAACAACAAGAAAAAAATTGGAATTAGACAAGAAAAATTTCGTGATGGTTTGTAAACGAAGGAACGAAGGAACGAAGGAACGAATGAACCGTCGAGGCATTTCTTATGTCGCTCTTTTTCATAACCGGCTATTTTTTCAACTATTTCTCTCTCTCTCTCTCTCTCTCTCTCTCTCTTTTTCACTCCGTCTTTTCTTCTTCTTCTTCTTTCTCTTCTGCTTTTTCTCTATCTTCTTCTCTCTTCCTTCTTTTTTTTTTTATACCAGCCATTCTCCATGCGAGATGATTTTATTTCAGCGACGTGATAATGAAAATAAGATAAATAAAATTAATAAAAACAAGAGGAAAGGCTTTGAAGAGAGAGAGAGAGAGAGAGAGAGAGAGAGAGAGAGTAAATTTTCTCACGAAAAATTAAAAGGCACATATAACAAATGAATTTTGGAATGAACGACTGATAAATCGATTTTCTCTTTAATCGCGTTATATAATAAATAATTCTCAAAAATAAAATCTCAGTTGGTCGCCGTGATATACTAACGATTTAAATGTTAAATAATCATACGCAATATCGATCGAAGGGATGAAATTTTTCGAGCGATTAATTAATGCTAATAATCGTTTGCGTCCGTAGACAATTATTGATCGGGGTTGACAACGTCTTTCAATGGTGAATACGAAACGAACCGAAAATTTGCATTATCTTTAACGTATGAACGAGCAAGGTTTAGATATGGAAAATGAAGGATACGCTTTGGGAAGTTGTTAATATTTTTTTATTTTTTTAAGATTATTTTTTTTGGGGGTATTATGGGAATGTCATAAATCAAGTAATGAATTTTCATTAAATTAAAACGACGTACGATTAAAGTAATAATTGTATTAATAAATTATAAAAATTTAATCGCTACAATAACTCATACTTATTGTCCATATAAATAAATACCGAAGAAGGATGAAACAAAATGCATGCAAATACAATTAAAAAAAAAAAAAAAAAAGAGAAAGAAATAGAATAGACATAAAATTTTCCACATTTACGTTTAACGAGTTAAACAGATAAAAAAGTTTATTCACTCATACATTCATTTATTTTTTCATTCATTTATTCATTTTTTTCATCAATAAGAACGGACGGGAGGAGATAAGAAAAATTAATCGAAATGCAAAATGCAAGCGAAAATTTGTGTTAATATTTAATTTTCGTCTACAGATCGATAATATATATATATATATATATATATATATATATATATATATATATATATATATATATGTATTTCGTTCAGTTAACTACAATTTCTTTTAACATCTACGCATATACGATATAATAAATACGA
>OU426861.1:5116130-5123630 GCA_911387685.1 Dolichovespula media | reverse complement strand
TTTCTTCCTCGTTTTCTCTCTCTCTCTCTCTCTCTCTCTCTCTCTCTCGCCTCCCCTATTCCTTCTCCCTCATACTCCCACTCTTTTCACACCCCCTCTTTATTTCTCTTCTTCTTCTACTTCTTCTTCTGTTTTTTTTTCTTTTTTTCCCCCTCCTCGTCTTCCCTCCCCCTCTTGTTTTCCCCTTTATTTTCTACTTCCTCTTCTTCTTCTTCTTCTCCTATTTTTTTCTTTTTTCCTTTTCTCCTTCTTCTTCATTTTTTCTCCTTCATCTTCCTTTTTCCTTTTCTTTTATTTTCCTCTTCTTTTTGCTTTTTCTTTTCTTTTCTTTTCTTTTCTTGTCCTTCTTTTTTCTTTTTCCCTTTTTTGTCTTCTCCTTTCTTTTTCTTTTCCTCTTCTTCTCCTTTTTTTCCCTTTTTTTTCTTTTTTTTTTTATTTCTCCCTAACGATCGGTTGGTCCGTTGCAACGATCGCGATCGTTTTCGTTAAACTTTTAACGATGGTTATTTCTGTATCGAACGCCGTACGCCTGTATAGATATATACGTGGGTGGGCGGGTGTGGGTTGTGTATTGACTGGTTGCATAATTAAAAATCGTCGATTTATGTACGTACGTGCGTGCGTACTTGGGTACTCGTATTTGTCGTCGCTCACTCGAATTATACAGTTTCGTGTAAATAACGCCTAATGTAAATTTTTGTTTTTTATTTTTTGTTTTTTTCTCCCCAATCGAAAACGATAACGTAATGTCGTTCGGTTAGATTTATTCGTTTCTTCTTCATCGTTCTTGTTCGTTCTTTTTTTTCTTTTTGCCTTTGCTTTGAAATTCGCTATACGAAGTCGTCGTTTCGAGGTGTCGCCGATATGTCGGGACAATTGTCATCGAATAGCAGCTCATTCAATGATTTTTTATTTAAATAAAGATGGTGTAACGCGGAAACGGAAATGGATTGCGAGGTGGGGTGGGGTGGGGGGAGGGCAAATAAGAAATTTATTTCATATCCTCGGAGTATGTTACCATCTGCAAAGGGATCATTTAAGAGACTAAAACAATCTGATCTTTTTCTTTTTTTTTATTTATTTATTTTTTATTCTTTCTTCTTCCTTTCCTTTTTCGAATTCATTCGTACGTTTTAAGTGACCATACTTTTTCATAAGCGATAAGTAATATCGTAAGAAAGTGATCGTTTTTCTTTTTCCTTTTTTTTTTCTTTTTATCGATTTAATTAAATTTATCATTACTTATTGGCAACACGTATACAACTTTTATATACGTTTATATTGTTTAAATGGAAAGTACGAAAATCAAATATAAAAATAAATAAAAAAAAAAAATTTTTAATTTTCTAATTAAGCATTATGTTGTATGTGTCGGAACGTACGAATCTTTTGTAGCTTTTTGGAACTCGAATGAATTATAGGAAGGCGTATTCGTTTGTAATTAAAAAAAAGAAAAAAAAAAAACAGAAAGAAATAAAGAAATAGAAGAATGAAAATTTTGTACGAAAGAATTCACTCGCACGAGCGAGTGATTATTTTACGTATTACGAACTATCGCATACACCGTCAACGTATATATTATCTACGTAATATAAATATCAGAGTAGTAACATGTCCCCATGAACGCGTATCTAAGTTGATTTGGACGATTTAAGTGAAAATAGTAAATTTGTTTAGTATTTTTTTCTTTTTCCTTGTCCTCTTTTTTTCTTGTTTATCCGTAAAAATGGCCACCAATTGTTATCCGAAGACGATTGGTCAAACGCGTCACGTAAATATCCACGTACACGTCCCGTTAAATATTTCGTTGTGGTCGAGAAACGGCGGGAAATTCAAAATCGTCTACGTTGCACGTTTTCCTTCATCATCATCATCATCTTCTTCTTTTTCTTCTTCTAACACGATTTTCACTGTGGAATCTTTTAAAAGTCGGCAGGATTTTACGGTTGCTTCTTCTTCTTCTTCTTCTTCTTCTTCCTCTTCCTCTTCTTTTTTCTTCCTTTCTTTTCTTTTTTTTCCCTCTTTTTTCTCCGTTTTTAGCCGACGTTCATTCGTGGAAAGACGTGCGAAAGATTTGAGATTAGACGAGAACACGCGAGGCTCTTTTCATTTGTACAGAAAAAGAGAGATTGGAGTTCTCTCTTTCTCTCTCTCTCTCTCTCTCTCTTTCGCTCTCTCTCTCTCTCTCGCTCTCGTTCTTTCTCTCTCTCTCTCTCTCTCTCTTTCGCTCTCTCTCTCTCTCTCTCGCTCTCGTTCTTTCTCTCTCTCTCTCTTCCTCTTTTTTTTCTTTTTTCTCTCTCTCTCTCTTTCTCTCTCTGTCTCTATCTCTCTGTCTCTCTCTCTCTATCTCTCTCTCTCTGTCTCTCTTCCTCCCTAGCTATGTCGTTCTCGAAGTGAAAAATATTCGAGGAAGGTCGATAGAAAAAGGTCGATGCTTCTTTCTCAAAGGGCAGCCTTTAACGCGAACATCAGTCTGCTGGGGTAGATCGGTGTCATTAATTAGATATTGAAGGAATCGTTTGGACAGAATGGGGGTTGGGTCGAATGGACACAGCCGGATCGATAAAAGTTCTTTTCGAATGAATTAAATCTTATCGAAAGTTTAGTAAAAAGGACTTAGGTAAGCTAGAATTATATTAGGTAGATCATAGCATTGATCGTATAAAGTTATATATAAGTGTATATATGCATGTATCTATCTATATAAAGATTGTAATATGTGTGTGTGCGTGTATGTATATATGTATGTATGTATGTATGTATATGTGAATATAATGAACTTTTAAGAATGATAAAAGCTTATTAAAAATATATATATATAAAATTGTTAATATACATATAGAAGTACATAGTAACTTCAGTATTTTAGATTCTATATTCTATCATAGTAAATTCAGTATTCTATATTCTTTTTGATTGTAATTAACGATCATCGTTTTTCTTTTTTTTCTGTATTTTTATTTGTACATTATATTTATGTGTACAATTTGTAAAATTAATTGAATAAATTATATACATGAAATACGTACATATATTGTACATATACATAATATAAATAATATGTATGCATACATACACATATATAAATATATGTATATATATACATATATATATATATATATATATATGTATGTATATAGTACTATCATTTAGATAATAAATTATTTAAAAAAATGGAAAGAAAGGGGAGTAAAACGGCGCAAGAGGGTTGCGCGTTTATAAATATTTTATAGTGCACGAGTAGGAAGAGAAATTCGAAAAAAGATAAAAGGCATTAAGGAAATAAGGAAGGAAGGAAAGAAGGAAGGAACGAGGGGAGGAAGGGGAATAAAAAATAAAGGTTCGAAAACGTAGAAGAGATGAAAAATCGTAATAATGTATGGAAAGAAATGTGATTAGTTGCGTGGAAGAAAAAACCTAGGGTAGAGACGCATATATATACTCACACACACACACATACACGCACGCACGCACGCACACAGTTCTCTGTTTCCTTTATTTTTATATTTACTTTTATTTCATTTAATTTCTCGATTCACTTCAATTTTGTGTCCCATTGAAGATATGAAACAATCGGTACGAACTTTTTCCGGGGCAGCCCGATAATAAATAAAGGACTAATAATAGTCAAAAGTAGGGGAAGAGAAAAAGAGCTGGAAGGTGAAAGATCTCAGAAAAAAAATAACACACACATACACACATACCACAAACACACGCACACACACTGGCACACACACACACACAAATACCTAGAAAAAAAAACAAACCCCTAAATTCCAGACGAAGTACCGATTGAATTTTGCGAAGCAAATTTACCATGAAATGTGTAACGTAATATAATTGACGAATATATCGAAAATGATTTTGGAAAGACGTAAAGATAAATATTAAGACTTAGCGATGAGAGATACGATACCTTGTAATAATAATTAACGACAACAATCGAAATTAACAATAACGATTACAGAATCGCGTAATGTTTCGAGAATGCAAATGAATAATCTCTTTCAGGAAATATTTATCCGGTGACTCTATGTGCGGATTTATAAAAAAAAAAAAAAGAAAATGACTCGAAAACGTTAATTTAATTTTAATAAATTTCTTAACGTCGGAGTTAAAGAAAAAAAAGAGAGAGTGAGAGAGAGAGAGGAGAGAGAAAGAAAAAAAATTCAGGAATGAAAAATGAATGTCGAAGAAATTTTATCAAATTTCGAGGAGTACTTTTTTGACTCAGTTAAAGACACACACACATATACATACATACACGTATATAATATATTATGAAAGAAATTATTCTATGTAGATGGGATTTGAGTTCTGAAACGATATATATGTATGTGCATATAGATATACATATGCATACAAAAAGCATAGATTGTTGGTTAGGGTCTTGAATGAAAGGAGAACAGTAAAAATAGATGTTAGAGAGGGGGTGGCGGTGAGGGGAGTATTACAAGGGGATTCGCTCAATCCCGATCCTTTTCTCTCTATTACTAGACGACATAAGCAACGAGGACGACGACGACGACGACGACGACTTCTTTTTCATCAAAAGAGGACATCAGAAAGTGAAACATACGAATGGGACGAGTGTCTCGACTCTGTTATTTGCGGATGACCCTTTAATAATCGTAAAAGGGTTTATAAAATAGCGTTCCGCAGGAGGAAAACTTAAAACTTTCGTGGATTATATGAGAAAATGAATGGCAGGAGGGTTAAACGTTCAGATGAGAAGGAATTAATGGTTTGTCGACAAATCTTTGGGAAGGAAGGAATAACGAAAAAATAAATAAATAAATAAATAAAAGACAAAGTTACATTATCCACGCGTGCGATTATGGACCAATGAACTCGGTTGAAATTACGAAAGGGTTTACGGAACCGTGTAATATTCGACTATATTTATTTAGTCCGACAGAATATCGATTGCCAAATATTAAACTGTTACTTTATTGTCACTCGATATGTTCCTTCTTTTTCCTGATTATTATTATTATTATTATTATTATTATTATTATTATTATTATTATTATTTTTTTTTTATTATTATTATTTTCTCTATAATTTTTTTTTTAAGGTTAACGCTCGATAATAAAACTCTATTTATGACCGATCAAATAATTCTTTTTTAATGGTTTGAAAAAAAGTCTCGTTTTTTTTCCGAGAAATTATCAAATTTCCGAAGTTTGTACTTAAAATTTATATGCATACTTAAATGTGTCTGTGTGTATATATATATGCATGTATGTATGTATGTATGTATGTATGTATGTATGTATGTATGTATGTATATTTGTATATATGTATGCACGTACGTATGTATATTATATAGAGACGTACATATATACTTATGTGTTGTATATATACGTGAATTTAAACGAGGACCGAACAGTAATTTCATGCGTGTGTGTTACACCGCCAACCGTATTCGATTCCGTGCTTGAACTTTAGCCTTAGTTAACGAGCACATGCTCGGCCTCTCGATAAATGTAATTAACCGATAGGTACCTCTTCTTATAGCGTAATAAGTCGCTGAGGTCGTTAAAGAATGAAGTTTGTTCATTGTATCGCCAAGTGTAATTACAGTAATTAGATTTTCCCCTCTCTTTTTCCTTTTGTTCCTTTATTTTTATTATTATTATTATTATTATTATTACTATTATTATTATTATTATTATTATTATTATTATTATTATTATTATTTTTATCATGATTATTTTTTTTCTTCTTTTTTTTTTCTTTCTTTTTTTAACTATCGTCAGCGAATAAACCGTGCAGGTTGATTAAGCGACGAATTAATATCAACGCGTGGCCGTATCGTCGACGTTGCATTTAACTTACATTTTTTCGTCTTTTTTTGTTCTTTGCTTTTCCCGTTTTTCGAAGAAAACGTCACGTCGATTATACGTAGATGTATAAAAAAATAAAATGTATATACATACGTATCGTAGGTACGGACGGTTACGTATTTATATCGTAAACATTGTTTCGTGTACGTTCGCCGCTTGGGTTTTGTCCGTCCGTCCGTCCGTCCATCTGTCTGTTTGTAAATAAATGTTGAAGTAAGGCATTCCTCTTCGAATTCAATATCCGACGGAAAGGACACGCGTACATTTACATCATTGTAAAATGTCAATAGAGAGAAAAATATAAAATAGGTCTTTACTTATTGCGCAAAAACGAACATCGAATGGGAGAGACGTATTTGCGAGCGTCAACTTTCTCCTTTCTGTTTCTTTCTTTCTTTTTTCTGTTTCTTTCTTCTTATTTTTTTTTTTTCTTTTTTTTTTTACTAAAAAATCTCAAGAAACCTGCTCACCGCGTATCGTCGTCCGTTAGAGAGATAAAGAAAGAGATACAGAGAGTAAATGAGAGAGAGAGAGAGAGAGAGAGAGAGAATAATGAACGTACGTGTTAAGTATAATTCTATCCTCGTTCGAGAACTAAATCGTGTCCGATGAAATTCGAGAAAATTCGTTGCTCGCAAATAAACACAAGCGCGCACACGTACCTGTCGGTATATACGTACACGTGTATACGTGTATGTATGTATACGTGTATATGATATATGTATACGTATATGTAAGAAAAGACCATTAACGAGCTCGATTGCTTTTAACGTTTTTACACGAACTCTATCCGGAAATTGATGTATCTTTTTTGTCCGATTGAAATATCTCTCTTTATCACTCCTCGTATTATCATCGAATACCGGATGATTGGTGGAACAAAAGAAATTAGAAAAAGAAGAAAAGATAGAAGAAGGAAAAAAGATAACTCCATCTAATACTAGGAATGATCTTACGGTGTTGTAATAAGTTGTAATAATCTTACGGTGTTGTAATAAATCGTACGAACGTTGGGAAATAGTACGAATCCCGTGCGTACATACGTGCATACATTTGTATGAATGCAATTATATATACGAATGCGAGATTTAGTTTACGATTAAAGATTAGAAATGTACGATTCTATTTATCGTGATACCTCAGTGATTTAATTAATTAATTTTATTAATTTTACATTAATTAATTGAATTAATTGTGCAATCAAATTTTTTCTTTGTTATATTTATCGATTAATTTATTCATTAATGTTAATATTAAATTAATTTTCTTCGTCCTTATTTTTTTATAAATGGATATACACGTATATAATTTTTTTTTCCTATTTCCTTCGTATTCCTTCTCTAATAATTTTCTAATCTTACTTTCTTTATACTAATTTTTGATGTTATTATTATTATTATTATTGTTATAATTTTTTTTTTATCTTCTGTATATTATTTTCTTTCTACTCTCTTCATTTTCCTTACTTTCTTTATTTTTCTATTCTCATTTTTTTTTTTTTACTTATTTCTTCTACCCCTGACCGATCCCCAAGTATCATCCAATCAAGTGCTATAACGAGCGTAAGCAAATAGTTTCGTAGTAACAGTAAATTTCGTACGTAGTTATTTTATCCGAAGATAAAGAAGTTATACTTCCAAGTCTATCGAGA
>OU426861.1:5051130-5113630 GCA_911387685.1 Dolichovespula media | reverse complement strand
CTCTTTTTGTTCTTTTTTTTTTGTTGTTGTTGTTTTTCATAACTCTCGCAAAAGTTTTATCTTTTCGAACGGTGTAACTCGTTAGTCGTTTAATTGTCGGAACGCATTTAAAAAATGATATTATCCGAGCGTTGCTCGCGTTGTTTCCTTTATTTTCCTTTTTTTTTTTGCGTTTTCTTGCGATATATATATATATATATATATATAAATATATATATATATATCATCGTGTAAATTGTTCGTGAAGATTATCAGGAGAGAGAATAATTTATGATTGGAATAAAAATTAAAATCGTCCCGTGTTTTTTCCATTTAGATCGAAAGTAAAATTTTTGTCAGATTACTTTTTCTCTTTTCTTTTCTTTTCTTCCTTCTCGTAAAAACTTATTCGATTTATTACAAATAATCGGCAAATCTTTTAATCTAAATCGATCTTATATTTCTACATTCGCGTGAAATATATCGCTTCGAATATTTAGCCAAATGTATAAAGCAACTTGCGTATTTCACATCGTTCGTAATAAATATATCAAAGAAAGAAGGATGCTTATAAAAATTGTTTTATGATTAAGAAAGAAAAGAAAAAGAAAAGAAAAAGAAAAGAAAAGAAAAAGAAAAGAATTTCTTAAGAATAAATTTTATTAAACGATTTCGTTTAACAAAATTATAGTAGGTAAAATAAATCAAGAAATAAACAAATCATTAATTAATAATGTAAATTAATGAATAATTAATTAGTTAAATAAATGAATAAATAAATAAACATTCGCGAAGGAGACTTTAGTTTAACAAAAAAAGAAAAAAAAAACAAAAAACAGGATGACATAGAGACATCGGTTAATCTCGTTGAAAAAATTCGAATGTTTATTCGTTTTACGTAGTATTCGTAATGGGCTGGATAACCGTATGAAGAAGGAGGTTGATGTTGTTGGTAATCGTAGTGGTGGTGGTGGCGGTGGTGGTGGCAGGGGAGGTGAGGTGGGGTGGTTTCAGTGGTGGCGTCACTAAATTGGCGAAAGAATGCACATTTCGAACATTCAGTTCAAACGCAGATGGACGACGAGAGTTTTTTCGTCGAATTATCGACGTTCCGTTGAAAAACTCATTTATATTGTTCGTTGTACGTGTGTATTGGGCCGGGGGTGTTTATATATATATATATATATATATATATATATATATATATATATATACTGTATAGGTGTGTATATACCTGAGTATCTACAAAACGGATTCGTTCGTGTTTTCGACATGTTCGCCGACGTTAATTAATTACTATCGAGAGAGTAGTAATAGTAACAGTAGTAGTAGTAGCAGTAGTAGTAGTAGTAGTAGTAGTAGTAGTAGTAGTAGTAGTAGTAGTAGTAGTAGTAGTAGTAGTAATAGTAGTAGTAGTAGTGGCAGTAATAAAAGTAGTATTAGTAGTATCAGCAGTAGTATTAGTTCAACGTTGCAGTTGTTACGTGTAAATAGAAACAACGAACAATATCTACTCCTCTCTTCTCTTTTGTAATAGAATATTCTCGTTAACGAGTTTTTGTTTTACAAAATATATACGACTTTTTAGTTTAATCGGCTATTAGCCAAATGATTTTTGTCTGTTTTATATTGGACTTTTTCTCTCTCTCCCTCTCTCTCTCTCTCTCTCTCTCTCTATCTTCCAATCTATCATCCAACAGATTCGTAATGTGTTATATTAAGAAATCATTAAGGAAATTGTCCGTTGACGCGAAAAATAGTATGATCCTGATATTACCGATGCTGTATTAAATATTTGTTTGGTTAATTAGAAGGATATATTCGAAAGAAATTAATCCGATGATGATGATGATGATGTTAATAATAATAATAATAATAATAATAATAATAATAATAATGCGATCGATAGAACACGATGTAAAATGTTGAATCAATTAATCATGCATCGATGACGATTTGTCGTCGATCGTATCGATTAGAAGCAAATTGACTTTTTTATTCGATTAGAGATTTTATAGAGAATACGATATAAATTTTTCTGATTAGAACAACGTACCGTGAAAAGAAAATCGTCGATATTTCAAATTTGATGACGAGCGACGTTTCGTATTAAAAAAAAAAAAAAAAAATAAATAAATGAAAATGAAAGTAAGAAAAGGAAAGAAGGAAGAAGTGGAGGGACGAAAATGCAACGAGAGAATTAGTTTCAACCGGAATTACGTATACCGAATGGAGAAAGGAGCGAAATTTCTTCGGGATTCTGGCGGTTTGGTCTAAATTCGTTCAGGATGAGGATAATCGTGTTAACGTATTCGTGTGTAATAATTGTACTCCGCTTTTCAAATATTCGATCGTTCCCGAGTACCATGTATATTCGTATCTACGTATATAATAGTAGTAGTGGTAGTGGTAGTATATATATATATATAAATCGTACATATAAATATAGAACCACGTAGATATAATTTAAGCACTTACGAATTAATTCATTCAGTTTTCCCTTTGGCAATGTTATAATTCAAAGTTTATCATAGACCCCATTAATAATCCAGAGATAATAATGTTAAACATTGGAATGATATTTCTTACGTTATACTATTATGACTTCAAAGAAAATCGTTAATGGCGGTAGGATCTACGAGGAATTAAATCATTTTGAACGAGCATACATGAGCGCAAACACACGCGCATAGGTGCATATATATGTACAAGATAAAGTGAATATCCTCAAAGGCAATTTAACGGAAACCGTATTCCGTTCACATCCCATCCCCGTTCCATCCCGTTCCATTCCGTTCCATTCCGTTCCGTTCCATTCCGTTCCGTTCTGTTTCGGGTGGGAGGAGAAATAGAATGAGGAATAGTATGAGTTATGTCACAGCTGTCCAAAGACCTGTAACCGGAATGTTTTAACGATACAAGCGCGTTTCACCGATGTTTCATCTCTCCCGGGTACTGTCATTAAGATGACAAACATTTATTTAAGCCAAGTGTTCATTACATACTGGTATCTAGAGAGAGAGAGAGAGAGAGAGAGAGAGAGAGAGAGAGAGAAATTTACATCTCTCTCTCTCTCTCTTTCTCTCTTTATCTTTATCTTTCTCGAGTTGCCTACGGTCACATGTTACAGACTTTTCAATGGGATGAAATTAAAAACTCTGGCTGTCCGGAGGTAAACGAGACCATACGGATAGCATGTAATTTTTATTTTTTCTTCTTCTTTTTTCTCTCTCTCTCTCTCTCTTTTTACATGACAGATAGAGAGCTTTCCTTCCATGCTTTACCTCTACTCCACTTCGTCTTATTCTACGAGAGAGATTGTGCGAGTCATTAGTGTAACGAGAGTGTACCTTAAATTACGAGGTGCTCCTCCTCTTCCTCCTCCTTTTCCTCCCCCTCCTCCTACTTCTTGTTCTTCTTCTTCTTCTTCTTTGTTACTCACTAATCTTTTCGGTCAACTGACGATTTAGAAAATAATGAATAAAGAAGACGTGAGTACGACGATTTCTGAGAGAGAGAGAGAAAGAGAGAGAGAGAGAAGATTAAATTAAATGTAAATAAAATCGATGAGATTTGTTTCTACAAGGGGATGATAATAAGTGATCACAGTGTTTGGTATGACGATGGTTTTGTAAATTTTATAGACGTTAGTATCACTTTGATATTTGTTTAACCAACGAAGATAATAGAAAGCAATAGCGGAGGGTTGGGTGATGGGGGCGAATCGCTTAAGTTATACCTTAAGTATGAGGATAATATGTTATTTTTTTTTTTTTTTTTTTTAATCTCTTCGAAAATAGAGAAGAAACAGAAATTCTCTTTCCTTTTTCTTTTTGCTCTTTCTTTTCTTTTTTTATTCTTTTTTAATTTCCCCACTGAAGATCGAGAACAACGTGGGCTATTATGAAATTCAAGAAGGAGAGAAAATAAATGGAATTCGATGATCACATTCTTTTTGTTTCTTACTATTTCAGACGTTTAATATTTGAAAGGAGGGAAGGAAAAAAGAGAGAAAAAATGAACAGCCGAAAAACATGCTTTCGAACTATCGTTTTTTTTTTCTTTTAATTTCTTAAATAAATAAAAAGTAAATTCCGATATTTTCTGTTCTCTCTCTCTCTCTCTCTCTCTCTCTCTCTCTCTCTCTCTTTATTTTCAACGAAAAACAAATTCGCGATCCCTTTCGTCCATATCTAATTGGTAAAATAAAAAGAAAAAAAAAAAAACGAGAAAATAAATACAACCTGTCACGGTGCTCGTCGTCATTAATAACATATTGTTATTATCATCGGTATTAATTCTAGTTGTTCGAATGTTCTTGCCTTTTTACGAAGAATCAGAATTTCTTTATAGAGCGTGAAAATCGTAAATCACTTGGAAGACGCGACGCCGTAGACGATTTCCGTTCGATTAAGCTCGTCCCGTCGGTGAAAAATTCAAGCTCACGATATATATACTACATAATATATATATATATATATATATATATATATATATATATGTATATATTTATGTCTATGTATGTATTTGTATCTATGTGTGTGTGTGTGTGTGTGCGTGCGTGTGTGTATTATATAGGAAAAGAAAGGATCGATTCGTTGTCCTCATCGTCATCGTTAGAAGGAAATAGTCGAACGTTATATGGAGTTAAAAAAAAAAAAACTAACGAGATTCTAACGATTACTCGCACATCCTTGAAACAATATCCGTTTTACGAATTTTCTTTTGGTTGATCCTTAACTTCGTTTAACGCGATAATTTGACCGATCATTTCATGGACGACAACTCGTCGTTTATCAGACTAACAGTCTTTCCCATAAAAAGGTATTCTTCCTAAAATAAATATCCAAAGTGGGACTGATAATGGTTAAAATATCAAATAGATGCGATTCTCATTGAATTCTTCTCTTTTCTTTTTCAAATCTATTCTTATTTTTTTGATTTTTGTCTTTTTGCTTGCGATGCGTTCGACGCTTCGATGCATTATACCCTTCAACGTATGATCTTTATTTCTTTCATTATACTTTATTTTTTTTTTGTCTTTTTCATTTTTGAAAAAGAATAAGTAGGAAGATAAGAAGGAAGAGTTCGTTGATGATTAATAACAAAGAGTACCCTACGAATAATTATATTTCGTTTCTTCTAATGTCCATGAAACTCTCATGTATAAGTTATTACGATACCGATCGGTGATTATTATAAATAATAATTCGATTCGTCGTTGAGATTTTTTTTTCTCCCCCCAATGACTTAATTCAATATATATATATATATATATATATATATATATATATATATATATATATGGGGTACGTACGTATCCCATATCATGCGTTGTCATATCCCAATCCTTATATAAATTGTCGATGAAATAAATCACACTGGAACGAAACATATTTTCCATTATTTTTTAATTATTAATTTTTAATTCTTGTCTTATATTACATCCACTCTCTCTCTCAGTGTATATATATATATATATATATATATATATATGTATGTATGTATGTATGTATGTATATATATGTATATTATAAAGATCTATATACCTATCTACGTAGGTGCATAGAATTCGGATTAAGCCGTCATCGTTTGCTCGTAAAAAGATGAGATTGCGTGGAGGGTTGAAGAAGAGCGAAGGGAGAAAAAGATAGAGAGAAAGAAAGAGAGAGAGAGAGAGAGAGAAAGAGAAGGGGGAAGGAGGGAAGGTGGGAGGGTGGGATAGTGTAGGATCGTATTCGTTTGGAACTGATCCCGGTAAAAGAGTATATTACGAGTTGGCGGGGCCAGCGTGACGGTCTAAAGTTCTTCTCTCCTCTAAGCCCAGAGCGCTGGTGTCGTTATCTCAAGAAACTTAAGACTTGCCTTCCAATTTCGATAAGATTCTTCTTCGAGAAGGAGAGAGAAAGAGAGAGAGAGAGAGAGAGAGAGAGAGAGAGAGAGAGAGAGAGAGAGAGAGAGATAGATAGATAGAGGTAGAACGAGAAAGAGAGAGAGAGCGAGAGATTGAGAGAGCGAGAGATTGAGAGAGCGAGAGATTGAGAGAGAGAGAGAGAAAGAGAGAGAGACAGAGAGAGAGAGAGAGAGAGAGAGAGAGAGAGTCCCTTTCGACCAGAGCAACCACCATCACCAACACCACTACATATCCTCCCTTCTTGCAGACGGAGACATTTGTCTTACGAAACGTTATCTTTCGCCGAACACGGAAGGTGATCCTCGAAACTAGCTGACTATACGTTTGTGTGTGTGTGTGTGTGTGTGGGTAGGTGTGGGTGTGGGTGTGCGCGTGCGTGCGTATATGTTATTGCGTGTGGTTGTAAGAGACATGGACGTTCAGTATGTTTAGGACGTGCCGTTGATTTAAACTTAAATCCCCTTGTTGTATTATGGAATCGCCTATTTAAACGAATTTCTTCTCGATTACGTTATAATCCCTGAATTTTCTGTCGTCCCAAAACTTTCGACAATCGACGTTAGTGCGTTATTGTCTTTTCTTGGAGGAAAAAAGAAAAAGAAAAAGAAAAGAAATTGAATGTATCAGTTCGAATGTTCAAATCGTTGTGAATGTACGTATCCTGCGTTTAAGTGACTGATATATATATATATATATATAAAGATTGATCGATACAATAATTATTAATAATCATATTGATTATCGTTGAATGAAGAGAATCTTATAAAACGATTTATGAAGAAGGGGTAACGTTTATGAATAATTAGATTGAGACCGATTGACGCAAGGTTAATTACATTAATTGGTTTACGTTTTATCGACGAATGTTACGGTTAGTTTGTTTCTTTGTTTTCTTTTTTTTTTTTTATTTCGTCTGTTTATATTTATTTATTTGAATGAAGAACAGTAATACACGATTGTCTACGTTCTACGTTCTCGATGAGTACATGCATACATCGATACATACATACATACATACATATACATGTATATGTTTATGTATATATATATATATACATAATATATATATATATATATATATATATATATATATATATATCGGATCAGTTAAGTAGTATAGGTTTTAATTTTGGAATACCGATAGATGAGATAGCGGTTATGTGCGGTGGGAGAAAATTAAAAGCTTTACTACTTGTCTGATCCGTTAAGCCACCAAACCCTCACGGCCCACTTCTACTACTACTACTACACTACTACTACCACTATTACTACTTCTACAACTACTAAACCGATCCATTGGGCGAACCATTCGCGTTCATTCTTTTTTCGTCCCACAGATAATCGATTATCCGCTTTATCGGATAACAATCGTTTTTACAGTTAATAACGATATCGTCCGAAATTTTTCCACTTTTCCCTTTTCCTTTACTTTTTATTTTTATCTTCAACCTTTCTTTTTTTTCCTTTTTTTTTTTTTAATATCCCATTCTTTTCTTTCCCCTTTTAATTCCTCTTTCTCTTCCTTTTCTTTCTTCTCTCCCTCCCCCCTCTTTTTCTCTCTATTTTTCTTTCTTTTTTCTTTTCTTTTCTTTTTTTTTAAATTCTTTCTCACCGTCGCAAGGGCATACATGCGCGTATCTATGTATATATATATATGTGTGTGTGTATATATATATATATATATATATATATATATATATATATATATATATATAACTTTAAGCGCTTGCTAATGGAAACGTACAGATTACGTTAATTAAAAAGTTTCTCTCTCTCTCTCTCTCTTTCTCTCTCAAACCCGTCTTACTCACTCGTTTTCTGAAAATCGGCGGATTTGAATATTTCTCCCTCCTCCCTCCTTTTTTCTCTTTTCCTCTTTCTTTTTTCTTTCTATCTCTCTCTCTCTCTTCTTTTTTTTATTACTCTACAGTCTGCGTTGTATACTTTTATAGGTTATACTACTTTCTACTTGCGAATGGCATCGCGTAAAGAAGTATTAAAGTGAATTTGCACGATTTACCTGCCAGTTTAATAATAGTCGAGTGGAAAGAGAGAGAGAGAGAGAGAGAGGGAGAGAGAGAGAGGGAGAGAGAGGAAAAAAACGGGGTAGCGAAGTGAAGTGAAGGAAAGCACGGTAATTTCGTGGAAAATTTTCGCGAGAGGTTTGCCGCCGGTATATATTATATTTTACTACGTAGATATATATATATATATATATATATATATATATATATATATATATATATACTCCGAATGCCTTTAGCTTGCATCGGAATTTCTAAGCTTGCCTTATCTCCGTTAGCTTCGTTGTTATAATTATGAATACCAATGGATGCCGACTTTCTGCGTTGACATAATTAATTTCGAATAGTGAACTTTTCAAATTCACTTAAAAGTATTCATCGTACAATTATTATGCTTAGACGCATATGAATAAATTTCGTGGGTGCGCATACACGCGTGCGCGCGCGCGCGTACACACACACACACACACACTCGTACACGCAAACGCACAAACGTATTGTCCGCTTGCTAACTCAATCACGTTGCGAATTTTTTTCTTCGTTAAACTTCTTCAAACGCGTCGATTGAAATTTCTTCCCACCCCCATTCCCCTCATTACCAACCCCAACCCCGATGAGAGTCTTCTCAATGGAAGACGACGACATTAATAACTTGTTTAATCGATGTGTTTGCGTGTGCGTGTGCGTGCGCGCGCGCGCGTTAGCGCGAACGATAATGGCAGACGATAAAATATAACAGGGGTAATATTTTCGAGACGAAAAAATTCTTTCGGGATTATTCATACCCTCATTTTGTATTACCAGAGTTTCCATATAAATCTTTTGTTCGTTCTGTTACTTTTATTCTTTCTTTCTCTCTTTCTTCTTTTCTTTTGTTTCCTTTTTTTGTTTCTTTTTATCTTTACGTAGGATGTTCCGGATGATTGGCTATAAGAGAAAAGAAAAAGAGAGAGAGAGGGAGAGAGAAAGAGAGAAAAAATAATTCAATCAGGGGTAACTTCGCAATCGTATCATTTTTTTATTCTTCCCTCCTCCAAAACGGTGTATCTATATTATTAATAATATATTTCTTTTCATTTTATTTATTTATTTATTTTTGTCTGTATTTGTTAATGAGTTATATTACAAGAGTAGAAGGAAAGATCTTTTATAATTATGCGAAAAAAAACAATATATATATATGTGTGTGTGTGTGTGTGTGTGTATATTAGTTTGGGGAAAAAGAAATCCATTACTTTTACGTGAACGTGAACCAAAAAATAATGGTTTTCTTTTTCCCCAACTTAATATATATATATATGCTACAGAGATGCGACGGATTGCTTTAATTAAAACTTACCTCCCTATATATATATATATATATATCACCGTTATTATGTTCAACTATACACGAAACGAATATTACGAGGAACAAACGATCATTAAGATTTATCTTGACGATATTATAATTTTTCCTATCCATCAATATAAATCTTTTCAAGCGATATAAATGAGTCACCTAAACAAACCCGATATATATATATATACATATATATATGTAAATATAGTAAATATGTACGTATCATTCCTACGTGTAACTTTAATTCTCTTATTTTCTCCGTCTCTCTCACTCTCACTCTCTCTCTCTCTCTCTCTCTCTCTCTCTCTCTCTCTCTCTCTCTCTCTCTCTCTTTCTCCCTGTTCAATTGCCCGGAACGATATGACTCGTAAAAATGTTGTGTTTTATCCTCCTTTATTATTTCGTGTTCGTGTGCAGAGTGTATCTCCTCGCTCGAACTAAGTAGTATTGGTCGAGCAATCGACAGACAAACCGGCAGCACACTCGACAAGCTTACTAAATTTTCCTCCTGGAGCGAGCTTTTGGCCATTGGTAGGGGTAGGCAGGAGGGTAGATAGGCAGGGGGTGGTGGGATGCCAGCTATCACTGGATTAACGGCCGTAATATTCCTATTTCGAGTTGTATCGATCGCACCGAAGGTCCTGACGCCGACAGAGAGAGAGAGAGAGAGAGAGAGAGAGAGAGAGAGAGAGACAGACAGACAGACAGAGAGAGAGAGAGAGAGAGGGAGATAAAGAGAGAGTGATATATATATATATATATATATATATATATATATATATAGAGAGAGAGAGAGAGAGAGAGAGAGAGAAAGAGAGACAGAGAGAAATCTCTTCTTGACCATTGCGCATTCGCTAAACGCATATACATCTCTCTCTATCTCTCTCTCTCTCTCTCTCTCTCTCTCTCTCTCTCTCTCTCTCTCTCTCTCTCGTTCTCTCACGTTTATTAGAGCATGCTCGTGTTAGTGTATTTGTGTGTGTACGTATATTAGCACGATATGTGTATTTCGAGATACGAAGAGTAGATAAAAGTAGAAGTAAGAAAGATAGAGAGGACACTTTCTTTCACTTGCTATAATACTCCTTCTTTCTATCTCTTTATATCTCTCGATATGTCTCTCTCTCTCTCTCTCTCTCTTTTTCTATATATACCTCTTCTCCATCTTGTTCTCGAACGTCTTTTATTTAACTTGCGTTTAAGCATTGCTAAACAGACATAGTGGACTCCGAGTATATTTACGTTGAACTTTACTTTCGCTACCGTCCTACGTTCACTCTTCCTTTTTACTTCCCTTTTATATATACATATACATATACATATATATATATATATATATATATATATATATATATATATATGTAGTTCTCTCTTTCTCTCTCTCTCCCTCTCTCCCTCTCTCTCTTTCTGTATATATATATCGCTATCTCATTTTTTTATTTTTTCTTCATTGGTAAGGGAAAGGAAGACGGTTTAGACGAGCAATATTATTTACGATAGAGTTATTTCGACTACAATTTCGTTCTTCACTTTCGTTAAATATTTATTCGTTTTATCCTGATTAATTCAAAAGTTATTCCCTCGAATATTTCTTTTTCTTTTTTTTCACTTTTTTTTCTTTTAATCGATCTCAATGCATTAACAAATGAAAATTATGTATCGTAACACGAGTGTTATCACGCTCGAATCGTTTATTAACTATTGGACGTTTCCCGTAATCGTGTTTTTTTATTATTCTTCATTCTTTTTTCCTTCCTCTTCTTCCCCTTCCTATCCCCTCTACTCCTCGTATCCCCTTTCTTCCTCGATATCGACAATCGTTCTTCGCGATGGATCCAAAAAATCGCATTGCTTTATGACGATGCATAGAGATAACTCGTTTTTATTATCGATTTGTACGTTTTTATCGTTATTCTCGAAGTCCTCGATGTATCCGACTAATTCAATTTCAATTGTCGACGGATCGACGACGAGGAAGAAGAAGAAGAAGAAGAAGAAGAAGAGGAAGAAAAAGAAGGAGGAGGAGGAGGAGGATTCTTTGGTAAACTCGTACAATAAAATATAACATATTATACGATAAACATCGCGTTGCTAATTAATAGCGTTTATCTTGTTCGTCATTAATGATATATTATTCTAATATTAATATGAATGTATCTCTCACTCGTCCGTCTATATCTAATTTCAACTAACGTTACGCGTAGTACAATTAGATATCGAATCTCCATAGAGGATCGATAACTGTAAACGGAAGCCGAATCTAATCATTGTTGTTACGTTGTTATTGTTCTTGTTTATCCGTTTGCCATTGTCAATCGTCGTCAATGTGCTGCAATGTGTGTCTCTTTATAGGTACGAACGTGAAATGCATTTCGATGTTAAGTATCACCGTCTATTCGATATGACGAATAGTACGTCGTACTCGTGGATTATTAATTATCGTCGTCAGCGTGGACCGTACGATTGGTCTACCAACGTAAACAACGAACTTAAAACTGACAAACGAGACAATTAGACGATAATACGAAAACGTGTAAAACACGCATGATTGAAAGCTCGGTCAAACTATAAGAGAGTACAGTGGTTCCCAAGCGAGTCGTTTATTTTCAATCTTTTTTATGTTATAACAATTCTACACGAACGAAATCATTTTTCTAAATAGATATATATCATTATCATCATCATCATCATCATCATCATCATCATCATCATCATCATCATCATTATTATTATTATTATTATTATTATTATTATTATTATTATTACTATAATTGATAAATATGAGAATTATTCTTATATATATATATATATATATTTTATAGTAATATTATTGTGTTTCGTTCGTTTTTATTTCTTTTTCCTTTTTTTATTTTTTAATTTTTATTTTCCAAAGTGAAAATAAACGTGTCGATGAAAAATTTTATTATCCCTTAGAAAATATATATTTCCAATTAATAATTTGCGATGTTTTAATTGGGAATAAAAATAAAAAATATACCAATATATATATATATATATATATATATATATATATATAGATATATATGAAAAAATAAACGTAATATATAAAACAATCTATAAAAAATAAACATGAAAATAAAAATAATATCAAAAAAAAAAAGAAGCGGGCGTTCCAAAATTTTTCTCTTTTTGTTTCTCTTTAAATCTGTTCTTTTCTTTTTTTTTTTTCCAAATGTCATCTTGTTTCTCAATTATGTTATTTCGAATTAGAAGAAGAAGAAAAATCCAATTTCCATGTCGATCCGTCGAATTTTTATAAATAAATACCAACGCGAATTATTCTAAAGTTGGAATACACACACACACACACACACACGCAAACATACGCGCGCGCATACACCACATATATCGCAATTTTTTCCATGAAAACAACGAAGTAAATGAAGGGTTTAAGGGGGGGGGTGGGGGTGGGGGTGGGGGAAAGAAAGAAAGAACGATAGAAAGAGATTTGAAGAGAAAGATTTTCGAAAGGGACGATAGGATTGGAGTATAAAAAAATCTATGCATATTAAAATATTTCTTGGACGTTCGTTCCTTCTTGCTTCCTTCTTTTTCTTTCTTCTTCTTTTTTTTTTTCCTTTTTTTTCTCTTTTGTTACGCTCGCTCAAGTAAGTCGAAAGCCGAACGAGAATACTTTACATTTAAACGCGCATTACAACTTTTATCGCGTTCATTTATACCATGTATTTATTGTAAACTTTCGTGCTCGAATCTCTCCCGTGAGTTTTGCATTTGAAAAAAAAAAAAAGAAACAACAAAAAAATCTACGTCATATCGCGACCATGGTTAATAATATGAGGAATATACCACTGAACTACTATTACTACTACCACTGCCACAACTGCTTCTTTCCTTTCATTGTTCGCGTAATTCGTTGTACGTTCGTTTATATTTTATTTTTTATTTATTATTATTTCTTTTTTTACTCCCATCACCGACTACGTCACTACCCTCCCCTCCCCCCCTCCCCCCTCCCACCCACTCACCGCACACGCTCGGCTTTCACCCATTCTTTAATTTTAATCGCGAGGAACAATTTGGTCAAATTTATTTTTTTTCTTTCTTTCTTTCTTCATTCTTCTTCGTCTGTCCGTTCGTTCGCTTTTCTTATTTCTTTTTCCTTTTCATCATTCACAAATCGCAATTATTTCGATTTGATCTTTGTCGGTTTTATTTTTTTTCCTTTTCTTTTTTCCATCTTCCTCTTCTTTTCCCCATTTTCTCGTGTTCGTTTTGAATGAGACAAGTTTGAAACTTCGACGTTAAAAAGTAGTCATCGGTATAGAATACAATTGGTCCTGGTCGTGTGTCATTTGTAAAAGGACGAGTGGTTGGACGAGCGTGGCGAGGGGAGTGGGCGGGAAGGGGTGGAAGGAAGGAAGGAAAGAAAGAAGACAAAAAAATATACAGAGGATACAAAAAAAAAAGAAAAGAAGAAGAAGCCAAGGTTTATAGGATAGCGTAAATCGTTGAGTTTGTCGTTGTTCGTGCGTTATATACTTCATTCGGTTGTGTAACAAAAGGATTAAATAGAGTTTGATTAATGGCCTTCGCTTCGGTTAGCCTCAAGCATAGAGCGTACTTTGAAACGTAACGTCATAATACGTTTAATGTTCTGACAAATTTACCTCACTGTCCTTTAGGGCATTAATATCGATTCGGTTAGAGTTACCCCCCCCCTCCCTTTTCGTCGAAGTATATTTATTTATTTAAAAGTATATGTATATATATATATATATATGTATATGCATAGTTTTTTTTATATATACATGTAAAAATATATACAAAATTATTTAAAAGTATATTTATATAAAGTTATATTTATTTATTTATTTATCTATTTATTTATTTATTTATTTATTTAATTAATTGATTAATTAATTTTAATTAATTTTGTTTTTCTGCAAAAATTTCTACTTCGAATTTCATCGCATATTTTCTCAAACGCATTATAACTCTTTTTTCTACCCTTCTATAATTTTTACAAACTTTTCTATAACTTTATAAATTCCTTTCCAGTCGTCCTCTTTTATGGTCATTTTTTGTTTCTTCTTTTTTTCTTCTTCTTCTTTTTTCCCCTCCCCCCCTTAAATATGTACATAAATCAGGGTTTATGTCTAGATATACCGGCATGATTGTCGATAAAGTTTTACTGTTAATTTTCTTCAATTCTTCTTTTTCCTCTTCTTTCTCCCCCCCCCCTTTTTTATTCTTTTTACTTTTTTCATAAAGTCTTTAAGTTTCTTACCTAAATACCTGTGGAGGCACTATACCTGCAATATATATATATATATATATATATATATATATATATATATATATATATATATATATATATTTATAATATAACGAGTAAATACGACGTTTAATTATTTAATCATAGATACTTCTATGATACTATTTAAATATTTCATTATTTAATCGTGATATTACTTTGAATCCACATATTTTAATAACTTGACGTTCCTGTTGGTATAAATTTCTAGGGATTATTTACTCTTTTAACGAAACGAAGAGAGAATGAATGACAGAGCGAAAGAGAAAGAGAAAAAAGAGTGAAAAGAGAGAAAGAGAGAGAGAGAGAGAGAGAGAGAGAGAGGGAGAGACGCGTTATCATCTTCGTGAATTTACAAAGATCTCCAAATATCTCGAAACGAACGAGTATGACGTTCGAGGTGTAAGAGATGGGAAATTTCAACTCGTCTCGTAAACATCCGAAGGGGTTAATCTCGGCTTATACCCCATTCGTTGCGAGCAACGTGTTTTTCATTTCTCATTCGTTCAAGGGGGTGGGAGGGGAAATATATATATATATATATATATAAAAAACGAGAAAGAAGAAGAATAAGAAGAAAAAAAAATATAATCCGAACATTCACGCACGCACGCACGCACGATCCACGCGCATCCCCGTTATATAACGCGCACACCCGTTATATAAACCAACTATTCCCCTAGCTATAGTTCCAATTTTTTTTTTTTTCTTTCGTATCCTTTTAACAGAATGTCAATTTTCGTAATTCTTACCTGAGATTAGAAATTTATCACTTTCAACGTTTATATTGTAAGATCGATCAACCCCCGTAGAAAGGATCGAGGGACGTCTCCCTTCTTTTGGGTTTGCTTTGTTTTCTTTTCGTTTTATTTTTATTTTATTTTATTTTTTTTAATGTACATATTTTCAAAAACACACGCGCGTTGCTATTACTCCCGCAGATGTGTGAAATCAGTATATAATCACTATTTTTTTTTGTTTGTTTTTGTTTTCGTTCGATTTTTCGCTCGTTTTTACGATTACTCTTAATTTTCCTTCGAAATCGGAACATCAGCTAACGTTCGATGGAAATTTTGCACATGACATTCGAGATTTTGTATTAATTCATTTCTTTGATTAATTTTTATTATGGCTTGATTGTATTTGTACGACAAGTTGTTAGATATCAGTACTGCTTCTTTTTCCGTTTTGGTTTTTCTTTCTTTCTTCCTCCATTTTCTTCTCTTCTCTTCTCTCTCTCTTTCTCTCTCTCTCTATCTCTCTATCTTTCTCTCTTCATTTTTTCTAATCAAGTTTACCAAATAAACCAAGTCGCTCGGGGAAGTAGTTTGAAAACGTATTTCATAACGATTTTACGTCATCGTCTCAAATAAAATCCTTTTCCACTCTATCTTCATCACGAATTTAGATTCCCCCGATAGCTAGGAAATAGAGTACGGATTTAAAAAAAGGAAAAAGTAAAAAATCGAAACGCAATCGAGATGGCGAGAGAGAGAGAGAGAGAGAGAGAAGAAGATGAAATATGATCCGACCCATGGATGCACATAAATAATCGAATTCCATCGAAAGTTCCTAGCTGGCAAACTTGAATTATGCCAGTCGCTGGATATTATACTCTCAGAGAGTGAGTGTGTGAGAGAGAGAGAGAGAGAGAGAGAGAGAGAGAGAGAGAGAGAGAGAGAGAAGTTTGATGCGCGTGTTTTCAACGCACAACCAACGTTTCATGCTATTTCTATGAGATAAAGAAAAATAGAAAGAAAGAAAAAGAGAAAGAGAACAAGAATGACAGATTGAAAGAAATAGAGAGAGAGAGAGAGAGAGAGAGAGAGAATTAGTTAGTTTTAATACAATAACAAATGTGGATATCAGATGTATTGACAGTGTACGACAGATTATCCATAAATTAACAATATTACCCTAATTGGAGGAAGGAAAATATATTAACGAAATGATCAAAGAAATTGTCAAGGAAAAATGATAACGAATTAACGATGAGAAAGGGATTTTTGAAAATTAGAAAGAAAAATGCGCGCACGCGTGATCGAGCGTGTGTGTTCCTCTTTTACTCGAGAAAAAAAGAAAAAATTAAAAAAAATCGTCATTGTAGTTATGACGAATTGATAAAATAATCGAATTAGTTATTTCTCTATTATTATTTCGTTTTTTTCCTTTTTCCTTTTTATTTTTCCAATTTCTCTTCGTTTGTTCATGGATGCATGCATGCATGCATGTATGCGTGCGTGCGTGCCCGTTCTCTCATTCGTTCTTTTGTCATTATATTGTATTTTTATATACCAACAAAGGCCTTTAATGGAATAAAATTCATTGCTTTTGTTATTTTATTTATTCTTGTTACATATTGTATATTTGCGTTATGTATTTCTTAGTGTGCGTGTATCTGTCACGCGTTTACATGCTTTTATATATATTTGCCTTTACTTCCTTTACGTCGTTATTTTCTTGCTTGTTATACTGAGTTTTTATATATCAAAAAAATTCTTTACGCGATAAAATTTGTTTCCTTTCCCTTTCTTTCTTTTTCACGAGCTCTCTCTCTCTCTCTCTCTCTCTCTCTCTCTCTCTCTCTCTTTCTCTCTCTCTTTTTTCTTCGTCTCTTCACTTTATTATCAGAATTTTCTCTTATTTATCGTTACTAGTACACTATGTTATGCCAATGATTATTTTCTATTGTTATCATTAATATTCGACTATTTTATTTTTTCTAGTCTGACATATATATATATATATATATATATATATATATATATGTATGTATATATATTTAAATTCATTTTTATATATATCTGTTTCTTTCAAGACCTCTCTTAATAATAATGAAATATTGATTTTCTTTTCCCCTTTCATTTTTCTTTTCCTCTCTTTTTCTCTTTATACTTGTCTCCTGTCTTGTTTATCCGTATGTATATACATATACATACATATATATATATATAATATATATATATATATATATATATATATATATATATATTTATATATATAGGATATATATATATATATATATATATATATAAATATAAAAGAGAATGAACTAGTTGAAAAAAGGGATGCAATGCTGCGTTGTGCTCCACTCAGCTCCGTCCGCTTGCTGGACGAAAAGGGGTTTACGAGTGAGATGGCTCGGAGGATATATGGACGCGAAAAAATAGTGCACTGCAGATGGACGAGCCTGGAGAAGAACGTATATATATATATATATATATATATGTACGTACGTATGAACATATCTATGTATGAACATACATAGCTTGTGCGAGAAGGATGAGAAGAGATGTTGAAGAGAGATCTGTGGGAGACAGAAGGAAAGAGATATATGATGTACGTATGTGTAAGACTTGTGTATATATCAAGGGAGGGAGAAGGAGAGAGAGAGAGAGAGAGAGAGAGAGAGAGAGAGATGTAGATAGAGAAAGAGTTAGAGAGAGATGAAGAAATAAAACTAAACAAGATAAAACCACGAGAGTGAGCCAGAGTCAGCCTTGTGAGTAGGAATACGTTTCTCGGTAGTAAAGAAAATGGTGCGGGATCTGAACAGATATATGAAAAAGATAAATTTGAGGAGTAACAACTTTTCATCCGCGAAAAGAAAGGAAGAAAGAGAGATAGAGAGAGAGATAGAGGGAGGTGCGCGCGCCCGTGTGTATCTCCATACGTGTTAATACGCATGGTTAAAATAGTAAATTAAAAATTGTATGTATATCTTGAAAAAGAAATCAAAAATATATGCTCCCTTACATATTTTTATGTTGTACCGAATGACTTTTGTCATAAATTTTCTTAAAACAATAGCGATTAGCGAGATCGATTGCGGTAATAACATGATTTATCATATAAGTATAATAATTATTAATTCGAATGAAGTAACTTTTTTACGAAGGATAGGAGTAAGTGGAGAATCTTTAGTGAATAATTATCGATGTTGAAATAACGTGTAAACTATATATTCACGTGAACGTTACATTTCGTAATTGCAAAACTTCACGTCGTTCGTAAGAAACGCTGTCTCTACACGTAGCTTTATTTTTTCATTTTTTATTTTATTTTATTTTATTTTATTTTTTTTTTTTTTTAGTCCATTATAATTTTTCTCAATCCGATTCAATAAGGGTTCGTGGTATCCATTCGTATCATCGTAGGTTATTTTTTTCTTCTTTTTTTTTTTCCTCCTTTTTTCCCTCCATAACGAAATATAACGAATGTTTTAGGGATTATTATAACGTGATGTTAAAATATTTTTTTTTCTCATTTCCCCATCCATTTCGATATTTCCTAACTGAGTAACTCTCTTTTTAATTAATGCATTATTTTTTTCATTCTTTCATCCTCTCTCTTTCTCTCTCTTTCTCTCTCTCTAATTTTTTTTGCTTTTGTGCTCTTTTTTCTTTTCGAATGATCCGACATCTTTCTCTCTCTCTCTCTCTCTCTCTCTCTCTCTCTTGTTTTGTTATATATCATGGTATTACTTTGAATTGACGATCGGCTTTTTTCGAAGAATCTATTTTATAGAAATACGAGAAACATATATATATATATATATATATATATAACCATATATATATATACACATATGTATATATATAGTTATATATATATATATATAAAAAGGGATTGGAAAAAGTGTAGGAAGACTAGTAACGAAAAGGTTAGCTTTGACATCCTTTTCGTTTCTTTATCCGTAAGCTCAGGGGGCAACCGAGTGGAAAGATACGTCGTTTGAAACTCGTCATTCGAGGAAATGAAATTTTCTGGGAGTATGTTGCGTCCTCGATGTTCATGCTACAGCTGATACGTTAGAAATAATTATTAAAGTGGCTAAGTATGGAAATTGGAGTGGCAATTAGAAGATTAAAAATATTACGTAAACAAAATATATATATATATATATATATGTGTGTGTGTGTGTGTGTGTGTGTGTGTGTGTGTGTAATTCGAGGTACGAGCATTTTTGCCAGATCCACACGTTTCATGTTTTAGTTAGGTATGCATTAATTTAACCATTAATTTTTCTCCTCGTGATACAAATCCTGTTTGCTCTACCCTTTACCTTCTCTTTCTTTTTTCTTTTTTTTCTTTTCCTTTTTCGCTTCCTTTTCCCTCGTGAGAACGATAATTAACAACCGACGGAAGAGAGGGAAATGAATAAAAGGAAAAAGAAAGAAAATTCTCCAAATTTTATCTTCAGTCCTCGTACGTACGTACAAGTTCGAAACGGCGTTAAACGGATGAGAGATTTTTTTTTCGTAACGCAAAGAAAGAAAAATAATGAAAAGAAGTATGGTAATGAATGAAAGAATAGGAAAGGGGCGAGGGGAGGGGTTTGGCGAACGGGATCGTGTTTGAAAATGCGAAAAGCCTGAAGAGGAGGCCTTGTCTTCTTTTTTCTTTCTCTTTCTACCTTCTTCTTTTTTCCTTCTCTTTTTCTTTTTCTTTAATTTTTGCTCCCCTTTTTTACTTTCTCCTGTTTTATTTTTTTTCTTTTTTTCTTTTTATGTAAGCGCGAGCAAACAAGAAAGATATAATTCGAAGGGATTTAACGTTGAAAGAAATACGAAGGGGGATGGGTTGGGATTAGGGGCGGGTCGGTCGGTCGGGGGAGGGGGGTGGGTGGGTGGGGGGTGGGGGGAGGTGGCGTTGGACGAAGAGCGAGCCGAAAAAATTTCGAGATAACCGAATTTTATTTCGGATAAATTAAAAGTCGCGCCTGCGTGGCCGTCAAAATTCGTCGGTCGATTTTTCAACGAGGAATTTTCCCCGGGGCTTTGCTCCCTACCATTTAACGCGTTGAAATTCCCATTAGAAATAATTTAACGACTCACCGCGATAATTCTCTCGAAAGTTATTACTTCCTTCTTTCGTTAAGACTATTATCCACGATGGTTTCGCTCCTGTATTCATTGGCGGTAAGGGTGGGATGGGGGAGGGTGGGAGTGGGTTGGATTGGATATAAGAAACGGACGTTCGCTATTCAATCGCATAGCTAATTCTCGGATATTCCTCGTCACGAAAATCTTTATATACGGATAATTGTCTTGATCATATTCTTATTAATTATCTCGATAGTTATTGCTTCCTACTTTTTTTTGAGATTTATCCACGATGGTTACAATCCTGTATTCATTGGTGTTAAGGGTGGGTGAAGGGTATAGGGAACGGGCGTTCACTATTGAACGGCTTAACTAATTCTTGGATTTTTCTCGTCACGAAAATCTTTTTTTATGTGGATAATTCTCTTGAAATTATGGAGTAAAACTTTTCACGCTCTCTCTCTCTCTCTCTCTCTCTCTCTCTCTCTCTTTCTTTATTTCTTTTTGTTTATTTTTCCTTTGTTCACCTCGATTCGCGCTCCTTCATCGTAAAGTCAAGAGAGAAATTTCGCGTTAAGAAAAGTGAGTAGGTGTGTGTGTGTGTGTGTGCGCGCGCGCGCGCGTGTGTGTGTGGAACGTATAGACGAGTGAAGTTTGTCTGGCCTTTACTGCTCTGTTCTGTTCCGTTCTGTTCTGGTCTAGTTCTGGTCTATGTTCCGTTCTGGTCTCAACCGAGCTCGATTTGCGTTTGGCGTACGAGGTAACAGGGTTGGTAGAAGGGGTAGAAAGAGGGGGGGTGGTGGTAAAGGGGAATTAGAAATCGAAGCTCGAAAAGTATATAAGTAAAATTCAACGTAAGGTTTTGTGATCAAACCAACGAGTATGTACGTTGGAAACGTACGTTATGTACGTTCATACTTATATTATGCATGTGAAATAGAATGAACAGAAAACGAAGGGGTAGGTTGGCAACGCGAAATTTATTCGGCGGGGTTTTAATCATATCGCCACAATGACACAGCATTGTTCGAACGAAGACAATGGCCCTTTTCTTGTACCGAACCCCTTCTCCACCCTTCTACTCCTTTACCCGCCCCTACCCTCTCCTAACCCCACGCAACCATCGTCTCACCTCCCGTAACCTATAACTTTTTGCACGACCAATCGTACTCGCCAAAAGCGTACCTAAACGTGGAATTGTGGAATGGATGGAAAGAGAGAGAGAGAGAGAGAGAGAGAGAGAAATTTATTTCTTTGATTTCTAATTATTTGCCTCTTTCTTTTTTCTTTATTTTTCCCCTCTTTCATTTCTTTTTTCAGTTCTTTTTTCTTTTTCTTTTTGTACAGTTCTTTTCTTTCTCCTTTTTCTTTTTCCCCTTTCGAAATTGGAATTCTGTTCTTCTTTCTTTTCTTCTCCCTCTCTCTTTCTCCCTCTCTCTCTCTCTCTCTCTCTCTCTCTCTCTCTCTCTTTCTTTTAACACCCCCGCCAGCAAAATGGTGAAATTATTTGTTATCGAGTTTCCTTACGGACATCTCGGACACGTCATTTTGTCAATCCATCTATCTGTCTCTCCCTTTTATTTATTTTATTTTTTTATTTACTTCCTTTCGTTTTTTTCTCGTCTCGTCTCGTCTCGTTTCGTTTCGTTTAGCTACGCTTGTATGGTACGTACGTACGTGCACGATAATGGTTGTCGTGAATCGCGACGTTTTTTTCTTTTTCGTTTTCTGTATATATATATATATATATATATATATATATACTTTTTTTCCTCTTTTTTTTGTTTTCGCCATTATTTGTTTTTTCGTTCGGATTTTTCTTTCTCTTTTGAAACGAACCTCAAGCAGGAGTTCTTTGTTAAGACTTTTCTTTACTTTTTATTATTACTATTATTATCATTATCATTATCATTATTATTATTATTATTATTATTATTATTATTATTATTATTATTATTATTATTATTATTATTATTATTATTTTTATTATTATTATTTCTCTCCTTCCATGCATACTTGTCTCTGACATTTTCGTTTGTTTTCATTTCGCTTACTTCTTTCTTTCTTTCTTTCTTTCTTTTTTTTTTTTGTTTCTTTTACTTTCTTCCTCTTTTTTCCTTTTTGTTTGCTCTTTTTTGTTTTTTCTTTCTTTAATTCTATCTGCGCCCGTTAGAGGCTTACGCAATTAGAGCTTACAGTTTTATTACGGTTTCATGCGAGTACTTATTTATACATATCTCTATTTAGGTACATACGTAGGTATACGTACGTACTCGATGTATGTATCACGTATTGTTTTTATGATAAAATATTTGTGAACGAAGTCCTGTCTATCGGGAGTGATAAACGGCGGGTAACGTAAAGTTGTAAATGGGGGGAGAGAGAGAGAGAGAGAGAGAGAGAGAGAGAGAGAGAGAGAGAGAGAGAGAGAGAGAGAGAGAGAGAGAGAGAGAGAGAGAGAGAGAGAGAGAGAGAGAGATAGAAATAGAGATAGAGAGATAGAGATAGAAGATTTATTGCAATTGCGGAATCGACATTGAACATGCGGTTAAGGTATGTACACATCTGTACAACGAAAAATTATGACCCTTAATGTTTTTTTTACTCAAGGGTTACCATGGATTCGTACACGTTCCTGCAAATGTTCGAAACCGCGAGAAGTTCTGAAATAACTACACACCCACGCGCGCGCACATACACACACACTGTATATACGTACGTATATGTATACTATATTTTACACAGAACGAGTATGAAATGTTTAAATTTCGTACGCGTTATTCAGTAACGTATTCGTTATTATCGTATTCCTGGTCTAGTGATCACTATATCAATATCATCGATATCATGCCGCGAATTATAATGCCCGTATCGTGTAATATCGAAATCGCTGGCTATCAAAAATATTGATATCTGGTTTGTTGTTGGTCGTACGGTGATATCGAATACTCTCGTTCGATACCTCCATTAAGATATAAGATATAAGATAACCGATTCGATACTTTTACGAAAGTATTATATAAACATTTGAGATACTTTTTGTAAATAATTTAAACAGAATCGAATTTTTATCTTTTATCTGTCTTTTTTCTCTCTGAAACTTTCAATCGTTACTCGTCCCCAGGGAGAAAGTGAGAGGCAGAGATAGAGAGAGAGAGAGAGAGAGAGAGAGAGAGAGAGAGAGAGAGAGAAAGAGAGAAATGCACGTCTTCTTCGTTTGTTTGTTTACTTGTCTGTTTGTTTATTTATCGATAAATCGATAGAAATATCCAACAGTGTATTGTTACATTCGTAGATAGTGTTGGTATCGAATTGAGTGGGATTGATTCGTTGTAAAGACTTTTCGATTTTATTTAGATTCGTAAAGTATCGATATAAAAGGTTAATATCGATTACTTAAAATTATAATATGTATCGATACTTATCATTCACTAGTTTCGTATCGAATTAATTGAATATAATCTCAATCGGTATCGGTAATGGTATCGGTATCGGAATCGATATTAATAACTGGATATATGTATACATAACGGTATATATATAAGTATATATATAATATATATATATATATATATATATATATATGTATATATGTTTATATATGTATGTTTAATGAGCGTATATAATTATCGTTAGTTCGTCTAATCCAAAATGTCAAATTTCTAATTGTTCGTAACTCGATCGTTAAACGATTTATTCAACGTTCATAAATTCTTTATTTTCATTTGAGTGTTAATTTTCATTTTGTTTATATTTTTTTATTCTTGTCTTTAAAAGTTTATTCGATTCATTATTAATCATCGTTATTATTTTTTCCTTCTTTCTTTATTTTTTTCCAACAAATTTTTCATCGTGGTCGACCAAAGAAATAAAGGTACTTTTTTTTAATATAATATAATAATATATATATATATATATATATATATATATATATATATATACACGGGTATATAAAGACAGTTTAAAAAATGATGTTCCGAAATATATAGTAATTTTAACAAAAGTAAAAAACGCTTACACAGATATTTTTTTGTCAGCTAAAGTTCAGAATGATGTTTTTTTTTGGAGGGGACTTTTTTTTTGCTTTTTTTTCCTTTCCTTTTTTTTTCGTTAGAATCACTTTGGCAAAGGACAACAATACGATCGGGTTGCGTTTATTTTTTTGAATCAAACGTTCGTTTCTCGTTACAGAAAAAAAAAAAAAAGAAAAATACTGTTCTATTTTATAAAGAAAAAAATAAAACAATTCGGCATTTCGTATAACACGAATCAATAATAATATTGTACATTAAATGAAGATCTTCAACTTTAACGCCCTAAAGAAATACGATTTCGTGCGATAGGTATTGTATGAGAACGTGACATTTGGCGAATTTATCGTGGAATTTAATATGTTGATGGACGTATTCCTATTCCGTGGTTATTCCTATAATTTATAACGAGTTAAATTGAAAGTTAGGAAAATTTGAATTTGTTTAGATTGAATATATCGCATTGAATGTCTCGTGTGGATAAGAAAAGTAATGATCATACATACATATATACATGCATATATAAATATATATATATATATATAAAATTGTATGTGCATATATATTTATTTAATATTATCCATTTTTTTTTTAATGTATATATATATATTTAAAAAATGATAAAGAAGAGAAAATGTATAAAAAAAAGCTCGCCCATAATATTTTACATTCGAAGAAAGAAAAAGTTTTATGTGAAATTGAAGGAATGATCAGGTTACGCGATATAATACATACATACATACATACATACATACATAACATGTTACAGCGTGTATGGTTGCACGAATCATGGATTTGAAGAAAGAAAAAAAAATGTACGGGACTTATCGATCGGGTTTCGTGAGATCGAAGAGAGAAATTCAAAAGAATTATCGAAATTCGAGTGAATGTAGCATTATATATTTTTTGATTCGAGTAAATGTAGAATTAAATATTTTTTTTATTCGCTATTATTTTCCTCGTATGGTCTGACCTTATTACTTAGTTTAATATATAAATAATTATTCATTCTTAAATTCTCTCTCTCTCTCTCATATACGCATACGCACACATACAAACACACAGACATGTGCATATATATATATATATATATATATATATATATATATATATATATATATATGTAGCAAACTGGCGCATCTCTCATGAATATACTATACAATATTATATGCATGAGTTTTTGTATAAACGGGTTCGAATTACGAAAATCCTTCGTGTAGATTAAAGAGTCAAGAACATTCGCGGGCCCGTATTAGGGATTTTTTTCTCATTATTTTTTATTTTTCCTCCTTTTTATTCCTCTCCCATACGACGCGAAACGCGTGATACCGAAACGGACGTGGCAGAGGCACGACGACGTGAGATAAACTTTTGCGTCCGGCCGTTCTTTACGTTAAACTTCTTTTTTTCGAACGCCAAAAAGACGGGGTTATGCGGGATGACGATGGTTAAGGGCGGAACTCGTGCGCTCGCTCAAATTCACCCTAAATGCAAATTGGGAGGCAGAGAGAATTCCGGTGGACTTGGGATTTATCAGGGTAGAAAGTGGACGTATCCTAGCTGATTAATTTTATACTTTTGCGTTTCTCTCTCTCTCTCTCTCTCTCTCTCTCTATCTCTCCTTTTATTTTTCTTTTTTTATGTTAGAAAAAAATATTGAAGATTTTGAAGAATTCTTTCTTAAATAATTTTTTTGCTGCCACCCTTATAATAATAATATTAATAATAATAATAATAATAATATTATTAAATTAAATATAATATTATTATTATTATTATTATTATTATTATTTTTTATATTACCGTAAAATGAAAAATAATATGAACAAAGGAAGAGAAATAATAATTATAATGATGATGATGATGATAATAATAATTATAATGATGATGATGATGATAATGATAATAATAATAATAATAATAATAATAATAAATAAATAAATAATAAAACGAGACGGATAAAAGGCTGGTATCTATTTACGTACACTGTAATATTGAATTAATTATAGAAAATACATACATACATACATACATACATACATACATATATATATATATATACGTACACACACATATATATATCTAATGTAATATTTTTAATTAATATATTAGAAAACAAAATTTATATATTGAATTGATATATTAAAAAAAAAAAAAGAAATAAGGAAAAACATATTTGATCTGGACAAACGGACAGACATACAGACAGAGAGAGAGAGAGAGAGAGAAAGAGAGAGAGAGAGAGAGAGAGAGAGAGAGAGAGAAAGAGAGAGAAAGAGAGAGAATAGTTTGGAACCCTCGAAAAGGTTGGAAAAGATTTCTGACGGGAGGTATATAAAGGATGCTTCGTCATTTGACGTTGGAACGATGTGACAGAGCGGCCAGATCGCAATCGTCTCCAAGACGTTCGAGATTATCGATACTGTCACCACTTTCTGACGGTTTATGAACGAGCTAGTATGAGAATGAGAAAGAGAAAGAAAGGGAAAAAAGAAAAGAGACAGACAGAGAGAGACGGAGAGAGACAGAGAGACAGACAGAGAGACAGAGAGAGAGAGAGAGACAGAGAGAGAGAGAGAGACAGAGAGAGAGAGAGAGAGAGAGAGAGAGAGAAAGAGAGATAAACAGACAGAGAGAAAGAGACAGACGGATAGAAAGATATATTATTCTCACTTCGTTCTCTCTCTCTCTCTCTCTCTCTCTCTCTCTCTCTCTCATTCACTCTCTTATTCTCTATCCTTTTTTGTAATCTCCCTTTCTCAATCTCTCTTTTCCTCTCTCTCTCTCTCTCTCTCTCTCTTTCTCTTTTTTTCCTTCAGTCTATCTTTTTCTCACTCGGTTCGTTTCGATTTGTCGACGAATCGCTTTTCTGCGATAATAAAAAGAATGAAGGAAAGAAAGAGAGAAGAAAATATAGAAAGGACTCTTCTTTCGATTCGTTCGAATTTTCTCTTTCGTATCCTTCTCTTTCTCCACTTTTATTCTCTCCACTCCTCTCCTCTCCTCTCCTCACCGATTGGTGGCCGCTGTCTCTTTGGGCGACGTGCGCGAATTATCCGAGAACATACGCGTTCTTTCCTTTACTCCGGAACAAACGGTAAAGTTAAACGCGAACGATATTCCTTTTTCGATCGCGTTTCCCTGTTTTACACGTACATACATACATACATATACATACATACATACAACATACATACATACATACATACATACATACATACATACATATATATATATATATATATATATATATATATATATATATATATATACACACACATAAGTACACACATATGTGCCTATCTATATACATATGCATACGTACAAGGGTGAAAAAGATTTTTGTGATTTTAAACGACCATGAGAAAAATGCGAAGGTGTTTTTTTTCGTTCTTTTTTTCCTTTCTCTTTTTATTTAAATGCATCTCTACGCGTTTGTTATATCTATCGTTAAGTTTCACGTAAAGTTTTATTTTTACGCTTGTAGTCACAATTTTAATTTACACACACACACACACACACACACACACATGATACGTAGTTAAATATGTATTTACGTACTATGTAAATATACCATACACAATTTATTCAGTTAAATTGATCGTCGATTTGAGAAATATTTATCGTCGTAATAATAGTTCTCTTCAAGTAGCATTTCTCTTTTTGTTGGGGAGGGGAGGAGGGGTGGGTGGGGTATAAAACGAATTACGATTCGCGATCTAATCGTTAATGCGAATTCACGGCGAGTTTTCGAAGGATCTTGTTTTTGCAAATATTTTCTCCCACGATGTTTATTATTTGCATCCTTTTCTCTTTACTTTTTTTTTTTTTTTTTTTTTTTATAGAAATTTCAATAATTTTTACGAACGACAGAAGAAACAAGGGAATAACATTATGCGCCACTTCGAAGATCGATTAATGTTTATTATCAACGTCGATGCGTTTTGTTTCTTTCTTTTTTTTTGTTTTTTAATCCTTAAAAGCTTGTATTGTGTGTGTGTGTGTGTGTGTGTGTGTGTTCTTTTTTTATACCTCGTTGAACGAAGAATATCGATTAGTTTTCATTCGGCTCGAAACTCGAAGAAAGTAATTGGATGTACGAGTGATTCGGTTTTATATAAATTATATCAATATATATATATATATATATATATATATATATATATATATATATTTATCTTTTTTTAAATTTGTGATCGCTCTTCAAAGTTACGATAGATCGTATCCATTAATTTATCTTGAAAAAGAAAAAAAAAAAGGAAAACATTTCGAAGTATCGTAAAATGATTGATACGAATTAATCGAAAATTGAAAATAGCAAATAAATGTCGGCCGATCGATCTTAATTAATTATCTAATTAATTAACCATCTTATTGGTAAACGTGCGTACAAGTACGTACGTGCGTTCATACGTAGGCATCGTATATATAAAATTTGTAGAAAAATCTTAGTCGATTAGGTCAAGAAAAGGTCATTGCTCGGCCAAGCTGTAAACTTACCCCTTTACCCTTACTCGTACGCGTGCCAATCGCGAACCTTTTATACCCCACTCTCCTTTACTTTCACTACTTGTTCACGCCCGAGTTGTTCGGGTAGGGAATACTGAGGGGTGGAAGTGAGGGGAAAGGGTTGCTCACCGCCTTAGTACCTACACCCTTTATCTTTTAAACCGTTAGAAGATCGTTTCACCTACACGCGAACATTATCCCTCTTCCCCCCCCCCCCTATACTTTCCCCTTTCTACCCTCCTTTTTCTTCTTTTATCCACTAAAAGAATATTTTTCAATCGTCGTAACGTTTCATCTCGCGATAATATTATTATTACTTTGTATATACTTTGTATATATGGTGATAATAATAATATTCTCACGTCATGTTACTTACGTCAAAATAAATAATTTATTATGTTTCAAATAAATGACCGCAATACACGCGTTTCTAAAAGTGGAAGGAAAAAAGGAATGCCGTAAGAAAAATAATTTCTTTTTCCTTTTTTTTTTTTTTTTTTTTTTTTTCATGTACGTAGATTGAGTACGTACGACGTGGAATTTTGATACAAAGAGAGAACACGAGAATAAATGGTATGACGGTATGAACATGTAAAAGATAAAGTTCACTGCGATTTTATTATTCAATAAATAACAGTCAAATAAATATTCTTTTTAATCGAACTTATATCAATGTATACGTTAATATTTTAATCGATATGTAAAATATAAATAATATTTATATCTTATATATTATAATATTGTATTAAATTATATCCTTAATAAGCTTCATAGTGAACGTTTATATAAATATCTATTTATTTATTTATTTATTTATTTATCTATCTATCTATCTAATTATCTATCTATCTAGATCTCTTTCAAATATATTTTATTAACTCCAGTAGGATTAAAGTGATTTCTATATAACGGATGAACACCCATACATATACATATATACATAGACAGATATATATATATATATATATATATATATATATATATATATATTATATATATATAATATATACGTAAGCGCTCTCGTCTTCTTCCGAGCAAAACGTAAAGTAATTTCGACTTAAAGTCTCGCGAGTGTACAAGATGTATCCTCATTTACCTTTAGCCGCAATTTATATATACATATGTAGATACCTATGCTGGCCCACCCCTATCTCTACCAACTTACCTATGTATCTATCTACCTACTCACCTGCACATATATATATATATATATATATATATATATATATATATATATATATATATTTACACTTAAGTACATACATGACTACCTACGTACGTACCTACGTATTCACGTGCACATTGATGTAATACAAGTTAATAGGGTTACTTACTGCAGTGGGTATCAGACCTTAGTTTTGTGCATGTTAAAACGTCCAACATTAATCTTTCCAGTCCGGACAAATTTGTCACTGACGACGCCATCGCAATGGTAAAATCGTATGATTGGACGATATTAAATTTCCACTTCCTCCGTTCTCGTTATTTCTTTTACTCTCTTACCGACCTACCTTACTTTACTCCCCTATCCCTCTCTCCTCCCTCCTCCCCACCAGTAACACCGCCACAACCACAGCTACCATTCCCGTCCCCCTCGCTGTTTCACCCTCTCCACCGTTCATTCGTCTCAGGTACCCTTTTAACCTAGATGGAATTAAAATATAAATTCGTAATATCTCTCTCTCTCTCTCTCTCTCTCTCTCTTTCTCTCCCAAGGAAGACGCATCCTTTCTATCTCTTTGGTTTCCTTCTTCTTTTTTTTTTTTCGTTCGTTTTTTTTTGTGTGTTATTTATTTCTTTCTTTCTGTTTCACTTCTTCGCATTCTTCGTTGTTCTTGAATGCGATTTGCAAATAGGGGAAAAAGAAATGAAAGAAAAAAGAAAGAAGAAGAAAAAAAAAAACGTTGAATTAAGAGTGAAAAACCTACTATTGTATTATTAATTGTAATTATATTTCGATATAATTTAATTGGAATTAAAATTATATTTTGAATATAATTTAATTTTAATTAAATTCAATTTTAATTCCAATTATATTTTAATAGAATTTAATTTGAAATTATAATTATTATTTCATGTCGAAATTACCGTTTCTAAAATGAAATGTAATGTTTCTTAAAAATTCGTTACTTTTTCGTTTTTCAAAATTCGTTATACATATATATATATATATAAACGTGCAATTCGCTTTTACGTTTGGCTCGTCCATTCAACTCACCCCTTTCGAGTTTCTTTTCGAGTTTCCTCGTCCTTATCTCCGATACGAGCGGCTTTTCCTGCGATACGAAAAGTGGTTTTGGGTTCGTGGTAGGAGGGTTTTGGGTGAGCGGAGGTTGGAGGGAAATGGGTGGGAAGGGGATGTGGGGATGTAGGGAGGAGGAGGAGGAGAAGGAGGTAGCTCAGGGAGATAGTTCAGAATTTTTCGATCGAAGCGCGATTTCAATTTAAGAGACCTTCCTTTTCTACATCTGAAGGATCTCTCTTTAAGAACAAGTAGAAAGAAGCCAGAAGGTTTTAAAAGGATAAGAGGATGATCGCCGTCCTCGTCGTCCCTGTCGTCGTCGTAGTCGTTTTCTTCGTCCATTCGACGAATTTATGAGTTAAACTGTTTCAACTGAAGGACCATTGTTTCTCGTTTACCTTAAATTTGTCCTTTCTCCCCTCTATTTAGGAAATAAATGGGAACGGTAACGGGAATAAGAACTTCTATACGATCGATCGATCGATCGAAACCGTGCCGGCATTCATTCGTTCTACAAATTATAAAAGATAATGAGGGCGGAACAAATACAAATACTATTAACGATCACACTACGAATAATAAACTTACTCATTAAATAACAAACATTTTATTCGGGCGATCTGATGGTAACTCATTTTCTCGAATTATGGGGTACGAAGCGAACGAAGCGGGAAAAGAGGGAAAGAAAGAGGGAAGGGAAAAAAAAATAAACGAAAAGAGAGAGAGAGAGAGAGAGAGAGAGAACGATCGACGCGACAATATAATGATTTCGTTCGGTCGAAAGAAGAGTGGAGAAGAAATGAAAGACGAACAAGAGGAAAGGAATAGAAAGGGATATGAAATATAAAAAAAAAAAAGAAAAAAAAAGGATGGTCAACGAGTGCAAAACTCGCTCTCTCTCTCTCTCTCTCTCTCTCTCTTATCTTTCTGTTTTGTTTCGTTTTATTCTTTTCTCCTTCTTCCCTAACTCTTTCTTAATAATTGTTAATAACTATCAATCAATCGCAACGAAGAAATCAAGGAAAGAAATTAAAAAAAGAAACGATTGATGGCTGCAACAAATTTATTCATAGAGATTTAATGATTTAATTAACTAAAAGAAGAAAACAAAAACAAAAAAGAGATAAATAAATAAATAAAGGAAACATTGATTTCTTTAATATTTTACATGGACCATCCCGTATATCTTCGTTTCTTTGACGACCGAAGGGAAAAAAGGAGAGAAAGAAAGAAAGAAAAAAAGAAAGAAAGAAAGAAAGAAAGAAGGAAGGACAGAGAGATAGATAAAGATAAAGATAAGAAATAGAGATAAAAGGAAGTAGGTAGAACTACCAATCCGAAGAATTCTTCTATCGTTTCTCCTCTTCCTCTACCTCCCCTCCGAGGCCCTTAGTGTACTCGTTAGATCACTCGTTCCATTTGGACATTTCGTTATATCTTCTCGAGGACACACGCTCGATCTGCTTTGATGCGATCGTAACAAGGAGTCTGAGTCGCGTATTTCTTGCCGCATCTTCTTCTTCTTCATCCCTCCCTCTCCCTCTCCCTCTCCCCCTCTTTCTCTCTCTCTCTCTCTCTCTCTCTCTCTCTCTGTTCTCTGTCTTCCTTCGTGAGAGACACCGCGTGCGGTAGACATAAAATTCACTTCGGTACGTTTATACGCGAGTTTACTACTAGTTTACGTCGAAGAGGGCTATGTAAAACAAGGGAGGGGGCAAAGTCAAATGTTGGCGGTATGAAATTTACATTTTTAACGACGACGACGACGACGAGGACGATGAGGACGAGGACGATGAGGACGAGGACGACGACGACAATGGACGGGGTGGCGGGATGACGAAGGAGAACGGGGGGTATATATAATTTAAGCTTTTTTGCTTCTCGTCCTTCTGTTCTTCTCTCTATCTCTCTCTCTCTCTCTCTCTTTCTTTCTTTCTATCTTTTTTACTACTTTCGTATCTTTTTTCGTATTCTTCTTTATCTCAAGTTATGAATTTATATTTTTTCTTATTTTTTTGTCTCTCTCTCTCTCTCTCTCTCTCTCTCTCTCTCTCTCTTTCTTTCGTTTTATTTTTTAGAACGATAAACAGTTCCAAAAAGAGAGAGAGAGAGAGAGAAAGAGAGAGGAGTTGTTGTTGTATTTCGCTTAAAACGAGCCGTCATCCAAAAAGATTCTCATCCCGAATTCTCCTCCTCCTCCTCCTCCTCCTCCTCCTTCTTACACCCGTATATCATTGACGATACGAAAGATATTTCTCGAGTGATATTAAAACGATTTTTCTAAAGATCAGTCGAAATCAGGTGGCGATAGACCGGAGGAAATAACGTTCTTTATTTTTCCATTTATTCATATCCTTCTTATCAGTCTCATTCTTCGATATTTTTCCCGTTTATTAATTTTCTTTTCGTTCTTCAAAGAGATAGTTTCATTTTCTTCTTGTTTTTCTTTTTCTTTTTCTTTTTCTTTTTTTTTTTCGGAAGTCACCAACGTTTCCTTACGTCCTACGTCGTATTCTCGTTCATTTCCCCCCTCCCCACCTTTTTATTCGTTTTCTTCCTCCTCCTCCTCCTCCTCTTCTTCTTCTTCTTCTTTCCTTTTTTTTTTTTTTCTGGTTCTCTTTTTTCCTATCCTTCCAATTTGGACATGGCATTAAGAGTTCTTCCTTATCGGCCATCTTAATCGAGAACAACAAGCTATATGTCTCGATTTAGGGAGACTACAAAAAAGCACCGAACTTCTACCAATCTCTGTCTTTTTCTTTCTCACTTTCTCTACGTCTGTCAGTCCGTCTGTCTGTATTTCTGTCTGTTTCTCTCTCTCTCTCTCTCTCTCTCTCTCTCTCTCTCTACTCTTGTAGGAGGGTACTTCCTGTGCCTGAATACTCCTTGATAGACATTATCTTAATCGCGATCTCTGGATCTCGAAGGAGATTCGACCAACTCTCCCTCCCTCCCAACCCCTCTCTCTCTCTCTCTCTCTCTCTCTCTTATCTATTTTACCAACCACCCTTTACCTTTTACGAACAAACCTTTCAACCTTCTTATCGACGTTTCGCCTTTCGGTAACGACACTTGTTTCCCAAGAAAAATTGACAAGCTACGATGATATTGTTCGACATGTTATCGTTGTTGTTGTTGTTGTTGTTGTTGTTGTTGTCGTCGTGGTCGTTGTAACAATGATAATGAAAAAATTTTACCCTCGGGTGTTCTCATTTCTTTTTTCCTTCCTTCCCTTTCATTTGTTTATTCTATTTTCTTCTTCGTTTGTTTTTTCTTTCTTTTCTTTTCTTTTCTTTTTTTTGTCTCTTTTTCAATCAACATCGTTAAGAAAAATTTTTCTACTCTCGCGTCTTTATATTTTACGCACAACGATCGCTCTTCGTTCGATTCTCGATTCTATTGTACTTACTTCCTTCTAATTTCGTTCTTGATAATCCATCAAAGAAATTGCTATGGTGTACGTACAACTTGTGCCATAACTCCACGGCTTAAATTCTCTCTCTCTCTCTCTCTCTCTCTCTCTCTCTCTCTTTCTTTCGTAGATTTCTATTATTTCGATCCATTAAATTTCAAGTTTCTTTTGCGCTACTTCCCCGTCACGTTGCCCTATCCCTTTTTCCCTTTTTTCTTCTTCTTTCTTTCTCTCTTTACCATCCCTCTCATGTTTTTCATACATCCACTTCCCCCTAGTTCCCACCACCCACCCCCTATCTTCCCTTCATTCTCAAGGGTCATGATTGATTTCGTAAAATTTTTCTTCTTCTTTAGCGATTGTACTTACTACCACTTCGAGAAATTTCCGGTGAGAATGAACAAATAAAAGCTAAAAAGGAAAAGATAAAAAAAAAAAATGAAAATATATCCGAGGAGAAGAAGAAGAAAGAAAAGAATAAAAAAAGCCATAGAAAGGCGTAAACCGACTTTTTCCCGTTGGTCTTCTACCCTTCCTCCTCCTTCTCCGTTTTCACCCTCCTCCACTCTCTCACAAAATTCAATTTTTAATACTTTGATTTTTTTTTTCCTATATCCTCCTTTGACGATTAATTCGCCAAAGAGAAACGTTTTATTTTCGTAAGGGGAAAAAAAAAAGAAAAGAAAAGAAAAGAAAAGAAAAGAAAAGAAAACTTATCGATTAAGAAATTTTTCTGCAAAAACAACGTTTACGCTTTTAGTCAGACACCGGGTATACCGACGCGCAAGGGATCCAACTTGTTTCTTCTATCTTTTTTTTGTGTGTGTGTGTGTGTGTTTTTTTTTTCTTTCTTTATCAAGAGCATCGCCGTCGTTCTACCGCGAAGAGACACGACGCTCTTGTATTTACTTACTTGCATTCGATGTTTTTTATTTTGTGCCATCTTGTAGACGTAACCAATGGCGTAAAATTGAATACACCGTACGAAATCCAACCCAGTTTTCTTTTGCGACGATGGACAGGAGAAGATGGTACGGTAGGACAGAGTATGGTCGGTTGATGGTTGGTTGGTTGGTTGGTTGGTTGTTTGGTTGGCTGGGTGGATGGCTGGATGGCTGGCTGGCTGGCTGGTTCGGGGGTGGGGGATAGGGGATGGTTGGCGGGAATAGTAGAAGAAGAAGAAGAAGAAGAAGAACAAGACTAAGAAGAGAGAGTAGAGAGCGAAGGACATGTTTTGTACGAAAACAATTTCTTCCTCAAAGGGGAACGTATCTAGTTTCCTCGGAAGTGACGAGGGATAATAGGATTTTCGGATTTTCAAAGTGGGACGAACAGTGCGGGTGAGGGACAGAGAGAGAGAGAGAGAGAGAGAGAGAGAGAGAGAGAGAGAGAGGAGGAAATTGTATGCAACGTTGTTGCGGATATGTTTCCTTTTTTCTTTTTTATTGTTTGTCACGTGTTTAAAATTAGAGAAAATGAAATAAAATAAAATAAAGTAAAATAAAACAAAATGAAATAAAGTAAAATAAAATAAAATAAAATAAAATAATACAAAATGGAACAAGAAATAAAATCTATCAGGGAATGAAGTTGTACAGAGGGATTAAAAAAATTCATTAAAGAGATAGGGACAAATGGTAATATAATAATAGTGTAAAAAATATATTACGTGTACCATCGTATTTTTATAATACGACAGAGAGAGAGAGAGAGAGAGAGAGAGAGAGAGAGGAAAATGTAAACGAAACACATCAAACTGTGGTGGAATCAATACATAGTGCTCGAGCGCAAACAATCGCGTGAAGAACCATTCGACGTACTTATATGCGCGCGCACGCGCACGCGCTCGTGCATGTGCAACTGTGATAGACACATGTGACGTATGTGTGTATGTATGTATGTATTAGAACGTAAGTCACGTTTGTGTCCTTTTCAAGGAACGATATCAATTGTGTAAGAAATTCGAGTATGTTCTTCATCCACCATGATCATTCGCCTATGTTTGTTCCTGATTGGATGAGAAAAGCAGAACGTGAGAGAAAAAGAGATAGAGAGATAGAGAGAGAGAGAGAGAGAGAGAGAGAGAGAGAGAGAGAGAGAGGGAGAGAGGGAGAGAGAGATAATAAGAAATTTTTTCTAACAGAATCATTTTTCTTTTTTGGTTCTTTTTGTTTTCATTTACCGACGTCAATTTGCTCGAAGTCGTCGCGTTTGTTGTTAAGGATTTAATTTATATCTTTGGACCTTTTTTCTTTTCCTTTTTTTAATTTCTTTTTTCCTTTACTTTTTTTCTTATTATTATTCTTCACTTCGATCGGCACAATCGGACGAATAACTTCTTTAATTCGCGCGAGCGAGGATCCGTTTCCTTTCTTTATTTTATTTTTTTTTGTATTTTTTTCACAGCGCCGCGCCTTTCTTTTTCTTTTTCTTTTTTTTTCCTTTCCTTTTCCCACTCTTTTCCTCCTTCTTTTTCTTTCCATCCATCGCTCTCTTGTAACGAGAGCATTTTTTTTTTTTTTGTTAATTTCCAATTTCCAGTTTTAATCGACATTAAAGTTACACCGAATGATCATCATAACCGTTTGTAACGGATTAAACGTCCTAATGGGTCGTTCCTTTTTTTTCTTTTTTTTTTATTTCAATTATTTAATGGACAAGGAGAAAAATAAGAAGGAAAAGGAGAAAGAAAAACATTGGAGAACCCGATATAATTAACCTTTTTTCCTTTTTGTCTTTCCCCTTGTTCAACGGATTAAAATGTCAACTTTTCTCTCTCTCTCTCTCTCTCTCTCTCTCTCTCTCGTTCTTTTTTCTCATGTCCCCGTAAGAGAAATATATCACTTGATACTCGTTCATTCAAACACACCGTACAGATATTTATACATACGTACATTTATAACATTAATATTCACGATTAACAACTAATGGGTATGAATTATTTAATTACTTCATTGTAACATCTTTATGTTCTCGTAAAAATGAAAAGCAAAAGATGAAAGGTTTCTTTTTTCTTCTCTTCTTTCTTTCTTCTTTTCCTCTTCCCACTCTCCCCTTACCCACTCCGTCTTCTCCCTCGACCAATCGTACCTCCCGCCCCTCACGAAAAAAATTCTATCCTCGCACAAACGAATTTGGAATTTATCCATATATTATTACGAGATCCATTTGCTAGACGATTGATTATATAAAGAGAGGGTAAATTGGGATTTGATTAACGTCAGATAGGATACGGACGTTCAAACGATTAGATATAGATATAGTTATGTATCTAATCCGTAGATGGTTGACATTAAGACGATTTCTCTTGGTCGTTCGTTCGTTCGATCGGCTAATCCTTGTTGGGTACTATGATACCTACTAACTCCTCTTAACATTCATACATGCATATGCGTTTCTATGGATGTTACAAAATATCGAATATATGTACGTACATACATAGATAAATTACATACATATATAGATATATGTGTACACATATCCACGTATACATAGGTACGTACATATTTACGTATATATGTACAATAATCGTGTCCCAACGTTAATACGTTACGTCCACGTAGAACCATTAATTTCTAATGTTTCCGTATTATCATCATTCCCCCTTGTGGCATTAACCTCTATTCCCGCGTAATAATTAGAATATAATTACTCACAAGTCGAAAACCATTATATACGTTCACATACATACATACATACATACATATATACATACATACATACATACATACATACATATATATATATATATATATATATATATATATATATATATGTAGTTAACTTATCTACAATTTCTAGGTCCTCCTATTTTAATTAGCACTTTGCAGGATATACTAATTCCGTATGATATTGCTCTTAGTTCGTTTCGAGTAAGAGCTCGGGTAAATTAAATTGTCAAACAATAAGATAAATAAATGATCGTAGATAAGTAAACCCTTTGTAATTTACTTTCAGTTAAATATTTAAATGATATTAATACGGATTACGCGTTGATCTTACGCGTCGACGTATCGTTCGATAAATCTCAAAATGAATTCTTTCAATTAATAAACATCACGCTTTCTATTCAATTAACATCTATCAAGATCAATTGTCGATCTTACTCGGTGGATATTGTTAAAGGCGACGATTATCGTTATCGTCGATTATAGAAAAATCGATGTGATTAATGTAACGTTTAAAGGTTAGATCAATTTTGTTGAAAATCATTAAATATTATTATTTTACTGTATCAACTTAAAATTCATTACCTTTGCATCGTTATTTATTTATTTATTTATTTTTTTTACGCCGTTTATTGAAAAATTACTCGCCGTTATATCTCGAAATGCTTCGTCATTAGAGCATTTTTCCAAAAATAAATCTTTCTTCGAGAATAAATCGTTTTCTCTTTAAAATATATATAATATCACTATATCTATGTGTGCATGTAATAGATACACTAATGTATACATCAACTCGAAATTACCGAATCGCAGTCAATGCACAATTTTCTTCTTCCATTTACTACTTTGATAGATAAAGAGAGAGAGAGAGAGAGAGAGAGAGAGAGAGAGAGAGAGACGTACACGTGCACACACACATACACACACGCACACACATACATACCGAAGTCCTATGACCTCTCCATTTATATGTAAATACATATCGATACACGTACGATCAATTTTAACGGAATCAATAAAATATAAGCATATGTTTCGATCGGATCGGATCGGATCGGATCTGGAAAACGTCTTTGACTGGACTTTCGTTCTATATATGCTGGCCAATCCTTTTTATATTATTTTTGAAATTCAATCCGTACGTCTCTCTCTCTCTCTCTCTCTCTCTCTCTCTCACACACTCACTCTCTGTGGAATTAATGTGAAAGAGTTAGAGCATCAGAATTTTATATATAAATAAACAACCGCGTGTAACTATTACGATTAACGCAATACGATTTAATTTCAATCCAGATCAACGTTTTCTTTTTCCTCCCTACGAATTAATTAATTCGAAATTAATCATAAAATAATTAATTTCAATTAAATTGATTAATTTCGATAAAAACGGGTTAGATAATCCCTTGGCAAATTTATTTACGAAATAAAAATCGAAACGATCGTTGATGTTTCGTGCGAGACGGATTCGTATCTACTTTGATCGAACGACGAATAGAAAATCGTTCGGTTTCTTAATAATCGATTTGTAATAAAAAAAAAAAAAAAAACAGAACGATTTTAACTTTACGAACAACAACGTATAAACATTTTTACGTTTTCGTTTCGTCATTCCGACAGGGGTGACCTAAAAATAGATCACGAAAAATTAAATTGATCGACCTGGATACATTTTCGACGGTTTTTTTTTTTTTTCTTTTCTCTTTTTGTATGTTTGGTTTTTTTTTTTTTTTTTTTTAATACTTTTTAAAGGATCTCTAAAGGGCGCAAGAAGGAATGTCTCGTGATACGAAGAAGACATCGTTAGCCTGATTGTATGAAACGTGTTGCTTCTTTTTCCCTATCTCTCTCTCTCTCTTTGTTTCTCGATTTAAAACAGAACGATTGCATACATGCAAGAGAGAGAGAGAGAGAGAGAGAGAGAGAGAGAGAGACAAAGAAAGAAGAAAAAGAATAGTCGAGAAATCCGTTTCTACTCTTCGCATCTCATCGTAGTCCTCTTCTTAATCCTCGACTTCCGATGAGGAACGTTGTTGTCTTCCTCCATTTGACGATCTCTCACAACAACGTTTCTGCATTGTAGAACTTTTCAACCGACTCCATCCTCTCGTCTTTCCTTCACGCGAATTCGTTAATACGTGGCTTGATAACGAACGACATTTTGTTCTTTTCCTCCTTCATTCCTTAAACCCTTCTACAAGATCGAAATCAATATTAAACCGAAAATCTGGATCATATAGATTTCTCGTGATAATTTTAATTTAGGCTCGATCAGACGTATATCGAATTATAGAAATGCAAGTACGAATGAATAATTAAATTTGCGTGGATATTTTAACCCACTCACCCCCCCCCCCACCCCCCACCGAATATTATTCGATAAATTTTAATAATAAAAATTAATCGGAAATACGCGTCTATTGGCGTTTACCGCGTTATTTTTAATCGGCGTATTAACGCAACGAGAAATCAGAATATTTTGTCGTAACGTGATGGTACCGAACGAATGTATACGTGTCGGATCTAATACGATCAATTAATTTGAAAATAATCACCATGGTCTTGTAAGGAACTTGGAGAAATCTACTTTGGATTTTCTCGTTCAAATTACGCATCGATTTTCCTTCCACTCCCCCGCCCCCAACTCCAACTCCACCTCCCCCCCGCCCTCCCCCCTAATAAAAATAGAATTCAAAGTATGAAAGGAAGGGAATCGGATCAAACGTATATTAAATAAGACCTTTATTCGCTACGTACCATCGGTTTTAATTAATATATTCGAATTTGACAAAATATCTCGGGGTATTGATGAGAATGTCAAGGGAAAAAAAGAAAAAGGAAAAGAAAAAAAAAAAAAAAGAAAACAAGAGAGTAAGAGAAAGGAATAAAGAATAAAGCATAAAAGAAAAAGGAATATCCATTTACGAAGGGTGCGAACAAGGAGGTTTTAATAAAAGGATGGGAACGACAGAGGGGTAAGGGAGAATCTACTGGAGTATCCTTCTCTTTGGTGTAATAGTAAAGAAAAAAAAGAAAAAAGGAGGGTGGGGGGGGGGGAGGATCGTAAGACGTGCCCAACGTTAAGGATACTAAAAAGAAGAATGAAAGAAACGAAAAGTTAAAACTGAATGCTTCGAGTAGATGAGTGATGAAGAAGCGTGACGAAGCTTGAACGAAGTAAATAGAATGATGGTAGTAATATTAGTTGTAGTAATAGTAGTGGTAGTAATAGTTGTAATGGTTACGGTGATAGTTATAGTATTGCGATGTCTTTCGTAATGAGAAAAATGATTACCTTAGTCAAAGGGTAACGTAATTAACTTAACGCAATTAACGCGCAAGGGATCGAAATACAAGGGGACGGCATTAAAACTTTTCAAGATCGATAATTGCCATTGGATCGCCATTTTTTATTCTGTCCAGAACGGGGTACGAGGAAAATGGTAATGTTGGAAATTAAGGAGGGATATTATTTGCCCTGGTATATCGTAGTGGCAATAATGATGGCGATACTCGGGACGAGTCGCGGGGAAAGGGGAAAAAAAGTTGGATAGAAAAGGAAAGGGATAGGGAGCAATAATGAGAGTCCGTGTGCGCGTGTGCGTGTGTATGTGTGTGTGTGTGTGTGTGTGTGAGAGAGAGAGAGAGAGAGAGAGAGAGAGAGAGAGAGAGAGAGAGAGAAGGGTTCCAAGCTTTTTTACGGTCTCAAATTAAAATCACCTTTAGGTGTACGTGATTAATAGGAAGAAAATAGGGAAAAGTGGGGTTGGTGAGGATGGTGGTTAGATAATAATTGTAATCACCTTCCTTCCTTATTTTTTTTCTCTTCTCTCATTCTCTCTCTACTTTTTTTCTTCTCTTTTCTCTCTCTCTCTCTCTCTCTCTCTCACTCTCTAATCCCCATAAACGAAATAACGATTTATCGGATATTATTGTTATGAGGGATTTATGTTAGGGTGATATTTTCACGCTCGGAGAACACAAGTGGCCGTTTTTAAAAAGGACCCGAAGAAAGAGAGCCGTCAGAAGAAAGTAAAGTTTTCAAGAGAGTGAGTGAGAGAGAGAGAGAGAGAGAGAGAGAGAGAGAACTCTTTTAGGACTGTCGAAATATTGGACGGAAAGTGGAACGTGAGGTTGGTCTAGTGATAGGGGGTAAGGTGGAGGGAGTGGTGGAAGGGGGAAGAGGGAAGAGGAAAGAGGGAAGAGGTGAGAAGAGCTCTGAGAGGGTAGATGGCAGGTGAAACGTAGAAAAGAACGATGCGAAAAAGAGAAGGAAGAAGGTGCTGAAAATGTGTGTGTGTGTGTGTGAGAGAGAGAGAGAGAGAGAGAGAGAGAGAGAATTTGAGAGAGAGAGAGAGAGAGAGATGGAGTTTTACGATCGAGTCAAAGCTCTTTTCCAGTGACAGGACCGGCAATCAGGTGGAGCGAGTAATTGAACAGGGCGGTGGAGGAGGTGGAGGAGGAGGAGGAGGGAGGGATGAGGAGAAGCTTTCGATGATAGAGTTCGTTTTTATTTATTTTCGGCGTGCGCCCTATCGAAAAACTTCCATGTTATTATCCGAAATTGTTTTTCTCTTTCTTTCTTTCTTTCTTTTTTCTTTTTCTCTTTTTTTTTTATTTTTAATTTCTCTCTCTCTCTCTCTCTCTCTCTCTCTCTCCGGCTTCTCCATCGACTGTCATTAATATAATATACCGTAAATCGAAAAGATAAAAGCTTCAATTGGTTTTTTCGATTCCCGTGATAAAATGCCTCATCCTCGTTTGCGAGGTATATACACGTCGTATCGGTTTCATTGATCTTTTCAAGAGATAACGCTCGTTTAGATTTTTTTCTTTCCTTCTTCCTTTCTTTCTCTTTCGTTATTTTTTTTTTTTTTTTTTTTTTTTTTTAGCTCTTTCTTTCGTTCTCTTTTTCTTTTTATCGAAGTGAAGGTGACGAGGGTTGAGGGGAGTAGTGGCGAGTTCGACGCCTTAACCCGACACGATTATTATCGACATCTCGTTCGATGTTTCTTCCCCCCCCCCTCCCCGCCTATTTCTCTCTCTCTCTCTCTCTCTCTCTCTCTCTCTCTCTTTATTTTTGCCTTTTTTTATTTTTTAAATCGATATAATCCTATAAACTTTCGGACAAATTTATTGACTTAAAGTATTAAATATTACTCTTAACAATGTATCGCCAATAATAATTATATCATTTTTCCGAACGACAAACGCTTATCGCGAATATTTTCAGAGAAATTGACTTTCAGTGTCAATACGAAATTTTGTATTTATTATATACACGCGCTTTGATACTTCGAGTGAATCACTCCGGTACGATGATAGGTGGAATTTCGAAATTTCAACAGCTCTACCAACTACTACGTAGACATAGTTATCAGAGTGTACTGATGATATTATTTCCTAGTATTAACGTCTCCATCCTCACGACAAAACTTTGATGCGCTTCTGTACGACACAATAGGATATATACCACTCTTCGACGTTCCTCCCCCCCCCTCTCTCTCTCTCTCTCTCTCTCTCTCTCTCTATCTATCTATCTATCTATCTATCTATCTCTCTATCTCTCTCTCTTTCTCGTAGGAGGATAGTGGTGATCAGTTGGCTACAGTTCCTACAGGCATAGAGTTTCATGAGGAAACTCTCGAGAGCACAGACGTTGACCATGCAATGGAATCTATTTGAGAGATTAAAGCTCGCATTTCGTCTCCATATCTCTCCATCTCTCTCTTTATCTCTCTCTCTCTCTCTCTCTCTCTCTCTCTCTCTCTCTATATATATATATATATATATATATATATATATATATATATATATATATATATATATATCCATCTATCTCTCTTTCTCTCGTGCGTAAAGTAATCTCTGGTACTGCATTTACCAAGCTCCATCGACTTTCAGAAACGAGATCAAATAATTTAGAAAGTCGATCGAAAATCCTACAAGCAGGCCCGGAAGTTAGACCTAATGAATTTTAATGCGTTCCATCGAAGAAAGCGAACGTTATTTAAACAACCTCTGCGCCACTTGGTAGCACCACTCTCGACGAACGATTTCATTATTCACTAGGCGGGATGAATAGTATAATAGTTTTCAAATTTTTAACCACGATAGCTCATTATTCGCTTCCTCTGAGACGTAATTTAAAGAAAAGTAAAAAAGATAAAGGAAAAAAGAAATTAAACGAAGCTAATTAAATAAGAGAACAGGATTATAGTATCGTATCGTATTGTATCGTATCGAATCGAATCGAATCGGATCGGATTTTTTATGAAATTTAATATGCAACGATCGGAAAAAATATTTTGGAAAAATTGGACTACTACTTTGAATTTATTGCAGGCGTTAAGAAAAGAAAATTTGTTTCAACTGATTCGGGAAAGAGAATTTGAAGGGAAAAAAATTGTAAAGATTTCGTCGCTTCCACGCGTTACTGTACAGTATACTACGATGATGATGATGATAATAATAATAATAATAATAATAATTCTTTTCTTTTCTTTTTTTTTTTTTTTTTTTTTTTTTTTTTAATTAAAAAAAGATAATTTTCTTTCTTCTTTCTCTTCCCTCTCCGTACAATTTTCATTCTTTTTTTTCTTTCAATTCCACATCCATACTATAACATTACGAAATATTACAATTGCACTGTTTTAAACGCACTGTATATTCGTTAAACAAAATCGAAAGATCGTCGTTTGCAATATTTCATAATTATCGTTGAGTAAACGAGAGAGAAAGAGAGATAGAGAAAGAGAGAGAGAGAGAGAGAGAGAGAGAGAGAGAGAGAGAGAGAAAGGGGGCGAGAGAGAAGGAAACTTAATTCGATATAAATTCGACGTATTCGAACGTGAAATATAATATATAAACAGTGCTGTAACGTCGGAGGAAATTGATCATGGTTGAGGATGTACATGAGAAAGGATATATACGTATTTCGCTTTTCGTTGTTAATTAAATTATGCAAATTTCAATCCGCAGGTTAACCCACTACACCTTCTGCTATATATATATATATATATAAAAAAAATGATAGAAAAATAAAATATAATGAAATAAAATAAAATAAAATAAAGTAAGGTAAAGTAAAGTAAAGTAAAGTAAAATAAAGTAAAATAAAATAAAATAAAATGAAACGAAATAAAATGAAGTGAAATAAAATGAAATAAAAATAAAAAATAAATTCGTGCCCGTGGTCGTGATCGGGTTTGGGGTCGGTGGTAGAGGGAAGTGGGAGGAGGTGGGGGTGAGGTGGGACGGTGTATGGGGGTGGCGGTAGAGGAAACGTTAAAGCCAGAGCCAAAGTTTACATACTCGTCGAAACGGAAGCCATTAGACCCAAGTTGGTTAACCGTATTAAAACACGTCCTCCCCAACCACCCCCACCCCTTACAATGTCCGACCTTCTCGTACATTTACAACGTTTTTTTTTCTTCTCTTTACTTCTCTTTTTTCTCTTCTCTCTCTTTTCTCCCTCTCTCTCTCTCTCTCTCTCTCTCTCTCTCTCTCTCTCTCTCTCTCTCGTATAAGGTACTTACACATATCGGTTCGTTCCTATCGCTCTCTGACTAACTGCTGTTTGCCAGGTGGTGCGAGCCAAAGGAGAATCGACCTTCCTTCTCTTCTTTCTCAACAATGCAAAATCCTATAGTTGTGTGTTACGTCGATAAATTCAAGGATAACACACGTATGTACGTAACTACATATGTATCTATGTATATATATATATATATATATATATATATATATATATATACACGTATATATATGTATGTATGTATGTATGTGTACATATTACTACGCGACAGACTTCCATCGTAGACTTTTATTTTTTTTCTTTCTTTTCTTTTATTTTTTTTTCTTTTTCCTTTTTTCTCGACGAAAGAGGAAAAAAATCGTATTGAACGACTGTTACATCACGTATCACGTAGAATGACTTACGTGTCACGTAAAACGATTTATTATTTTACATATTTGCAATAAAAAAAAAATATCAACGGGATAGGCGATTAAAAAAAAAGAGAGAGAGAGAGACAAAGATAGAAAGTGATGCGAAGTTACGTATAATGGGGAAACACTTTTTATTGAACTAATAATTCCTGTAATGATAAAATCACAATTCGCAAATCGGGTTAGTATGAAGAAAAAAATTTCATGGGACCGCGTTGAAAAAGCTGATAAGAGACAAATAAGAACGATTAATTGATATTTAATAAGAATCCGTTTATCGATCCGATTGACGAAATTACGTTACGGGATACGAAAATATTATAGAATAATCGGAATAATCGGAATAATCGGGACAATCAGAATGTCCTTCCGGGTATGCTGATATAATCCTAAGAAAGAGGAAGGAGAGAAAAAAAAAAGGAACGAAAAAAAAAAAAATTGACGCGGAAAGAAAGTTAAATTTATTCTCTGATAAATATTCATGCGAATTGAATTTTTCTTTGTCTTTTTTTGTCGTTCTCTTCTCTCTCTCTCTCTCTCTCTCTCTTTCTCTCTCTCGTCTCTTTTTTAAGTAATTCGTTCAATGATATTCACAAACAAAAGAAACAAATAAAGTAGGAATTAACGAATAAAGCCTGCGATAACAGGGAATACAGGTTCTATTGATGAAACACATAATGCAAATCATCGATTACGTAATACGTATCACACGAGGTATTATAATCCCTAAGGGATAAAGTTTGATAAAAGTATTACCTCTTAATCCGTCTACGATGAATGAGAAAAAAAAAATAAAAACAAAATAAATAAATAAATAAATAAATAAATAAACCCCAATCATTCACATCGACGTTATCGAAAACGATAATTATTATTTAATATGACGTACGTACGCGAGCATGTAATATGCGTGTGAGCGTTTTATATGAAAAACAATTCTTCGAACGAAGTCGAATCGTTACGATGCAAATGCAATCGACGTGTGTACGTACTTAAAATTCCAGCGACGGCTCCTGAACAAATTTTGTTTAAATCGATCGATGGGGTTGGGGGAGGGGGGGGGGGCTATGTTATGTCCGATAATGGATGGGAACGAAGGGGAAAAAAATGGGGGTAGGGATTGGACGGGACGATTGGTTTGGGGTCACGGCACGGGGAGGGAGGGAGGGTCCTTGAAGAAAGCCAAGATTTTTTTCGAATGAAAAATCTTCGAAACACTTATCGCGTTTTAACATCCTCCTTACTGTTCGTTTCTACGATCTATGCGTGTTATTTCCGAAATGATTCATCTCTCTCTCTCTCTCTCTCTCTCGTTCTCTTTCTCTCTCTCTCTCTATCTCTCCTTCTAACGAAATAAAAAAAGCGAACCGACCTTCTCTTGGCTCCTCGTAAATAAGCAAAGTCTTCATCGATCGAGGTTTCTGTAAGACGGGAGGAGGAGTGGGAGGGGTAGAAGGGTGGTTCGAAGGAACAACGAACATTACCAACACACACACACACACACACACACACACACACCGCACACGATCGAATCTATTTACGTGTGTCGAGCCATTGCTACTATTTGGTTGGTTATTGGCTGTGTGTGTTGTATTCGCTTTAAGAAAAGAAACGTCACCGTGTTCTACCACTTAGTCCCGGCAACACGTAGACTCGTACTACTGACTGAACTATTACTTACTTTACCACTTATACTATTTATACTCTCTCTCTCTCTCTCTTTCTCTCTCTCTCTCTCTCTCGCATATACAAGGTGGTCCACTCGAAGTCTTATTCAAATTTTATTCATCGACACGATTCTAACGCAAAGATCGACGTTAAATTAATTCGTTTTTCGTTCTTTTTTTCTGTTTCTTTTGTTTTTTTGTTCTTTTTTAATTACTTTCCATTTTCTTTTATATTTTTATATTTTTTTTTAATTCTGTCTCTCTCGTCCATTTATTTTAAATCGAACGAATGAAATTTGCAACGTTCAAAGTTGTTGGAATTTTTAATACGAAGAAACGATTAAGTGAAGAAGAAGCAATAAAAAGGGTGGAGAAAGGACTGATCTCTGATAATCGATTTTTCTTTTTTTTTAATTATTTTTTTTTACTTTTATTTATATATTCATATCCATCTTTTGTTATGGGAATGGGTCGAGCATTTTATTTCTCAATTAATTATTCCCCAACCGAGCTCGAAAGGAAAGATTTCATTTACGGAGCTAAACAAATTTTGTAAATTTTGGTTATTAAAGAAAAACAAAAAAAAAAGGAAGAATAAACAGAAAAAGAAGCAGAAGAAAATGTCAAAAGTCAAATGTATCAATGGGGAGGAAGGGGCCGGTGTGTGTGTGTGTGTGGGGGGGGGGGTTTGTACCCGCTCACTAATAACGATTTCAGTTAAAAATGGGACAATGGGTGAACATTTTAACGCGGACCACCCTGTACGTTGGTTTATACCCTATTATCGATATATACGTGTGTACGAGTGAGATAGCGTGTTGGAAACGATATAAACGGGAACTCTCTTTCTCTAGAGTAGTGTAAGGCCAAAGAATTATGTTACCGTGCCAAGGCCTAACCTTGGAACGGAACACAGCCATCTATGAATACTGTATGAGACATTATTACTTTGATTCTCTCTGATCGTATCTCTCGTCAACTCGTTTTTACTACTTTAACAGTTTAAGGAGAGCCTCATTGCCATAGATAGATAGATGGACAGATAGATAGATAGATAGATAGATAGATAGATAGATAGATAGATAGATAGATAAATAGATTGATAGAGAGATAACTGGACAGAGAGAGAGAGAGAGAGAGAGAGAGAGAGAGAGAGAGAGAGAGAGAGAGAGGGTCGACAATCAATCAAGGCGTAATCTTGAAAGAAAAAGAAAAAAAAAAAAAAATACTAACGTTGGAAAGAGTGCGGGATGGTTTTTTTTTTCCCCCTCTATTTTTCTACTTACTTCGTTTGTATTATTGTTTTTGCCATTATTATTATTATTTTTTTGTTTTGTTCAGCACTACGTACTCTACTCTATTCGATTATGATCGTTCTTCGTGTCTTCTTTCAATTATATCTTCGATAAGATCGTCGAGGTGGTGTGAGAAATTTCTCTCTCTCTCTCTCTCTCTCTCATTCGATTCTACCACAGTATTGTTTCGTGACGACCTATCGATCCGTTTTGACGTATACTGTGTATGTATTATAGTATCGTATACTCATACGGGATGGGTTTTCTTTTTTTATATTGATATATCTATATATCGAAAGAGAGAGAGGGAGAGAGAGAGAGAAAGGAGAAGAAAGAACGCATTTACGAAAAAGTAAGTTCGACATGAAAGTTGTTCGATTTTCGGAGGGTGATGGGGAGGGGAACGCAACTACGTCATTTCTTTTCGATTCCATTCAAAGTTCTCAAGGTCACTTCAAGATCGACTTAGTTCTTGCTTTTTTTTTTTTTTTCTTAAATTCCTCTTTTATTATTATTACTTCATTTAATAGAATTTTTCTAACGGCATCTTAGTTTAAAAATAAAAGAAAGAAAACAACCAAACAAATAAATAATTTGTTTGATACATCGTCACAGATGAATGAAACCATATTATCCTCTCCTCCCATATACCCCTGCAAAACTCGCACTCCTAAAATTCAATGAGAACAAATAAACTTTTCTTTGAAACTATCTTTTTTTTTTTTTTTTGTAAAAAATAATACAAAGGCGTCTTTTATTTCTTTCGAAATGTTCAAATGTTTCAATTGAAAAAACAAAAGGAAAGGAGAGGAAAAGAAGGAACTCGGCAGGTATGCTCTATTATTTATGGGGTTGTCACGAGAGCAAAGAAAAATATGAGATGTTTGTTAGGAGTATACAGAGATGAATAAAAAAGAATCTATATATATATATATATATATATATATATATATATATATATATATATATATATATATATATATATATATATATAAATATATAGATCGATAGGATGATAGCATAAAGCCGTTTGAAATATAAACAGTCGGTCACTGAAATAAGAACGTCGTTTATTCTTTTCCTCTCTGAATGCCATTATTTACCAATGGTGAACGTTTCCTATAACCATTGTCGCCATATCCATCTCCATCTCCATCACTATCACTATCGGCACCTACTTAACTCTGTTTGTATGCGTGCGTGCGTGCGTGCATGTGTGTGTGTACGCGTGTTACTCGGCGAAATATCGACAATTCTTTCCAATATATTTTCGGAGTATCAATTTTTCAATTTCTATATAAGACGTCAAAGATTTTACCTATGTATATATGCATACATATATTTTATCTGTTTCTCAAGTTGTATCACAGCGTTCGATAAACTTCAGGAATCTAACTCTCTCTCTCTCTCTCTCTGTACCAGCGTTCTCTACGTATACGTGTGTGTGTGTGTGTGTGTGCGCGCGCGCGCTTGTGTTAATTTAATCGCACAAAAATTAGAAGACGTACTCGTTCGTTTTTATTTCTTCTCTCTCTCTCTCTTTTTTTTCTATTTTTAATTATTATTTCTTTTTCCTTTTATTTTTTTTTTTTCGATCCAAACGGAGAAAGATGGCCGCCGGTATTATGTTAAATGGTAATGAAGATCGTTCAACTCCGCTCAGTAACGTTTTATCGGGCCGCTATTGAATTCATACATAAGGGAAATGTTTATATAGGGGATACGTACTTGATACGGTTTTAAAAAGCGATTGAAAGAGACAATAGTATTACAATCGATTCGCGAGTGCTCATTGACAATGTAAATTTCCTTTTCCAAACCATATAAGAATGTTTAATTCCTTCGAGGAATTAGAATATCATAATGATGTCATGATAATAATAATAATAATAATAATAATAATAATAATAATAATAATAATAATAATAATAATAATAATAATAATAATGATAATAAAAATAATAATAATAATAATAATAATAATAATAATAATAATAATAATAATAATAATTATGATTATTATTATTTCTTTTTTCAACGATTAAAGTAACAATAAGAACCAATAGAATGGCCCTTGTAGAAATGCGTACGGAATTTATTTCTTTGCGTCGTATTGAATGTATCAGCGATATAAAAAGAAAAAAAAAAAAGAAAAAAAAAAAAAAGAAAGGATATAAAAGAAAGCAAAGAAAATAATAATTGTTCGAAACGAAACAACTCGTAGACGAGAAGTGCGATCGTAGGACTCCATCGGATTATTATTTCAATTTATTACGCGTCTTTCCACGAACTTGCGCTTTTCGTGACTTCTCTCTCTCTCTCTTTTTTTTTTTTTTTTATTTTATTTTGATAGTCAATAAACATCCACGATTACGGGTTCTAAATTTGACGTAATAATTCTGCACGAAATATCGAACGATGTCCAACAATGAAAATTCTTTTCTTGTTTAATCGGTATCACGAATGACGTTTTTTTTTTTCTTTTCTTTTCAAATTTTGTTCCTTCATTTAATTTCTTTATTTTTCATTCTCAGATTCGTCAACGATACACGCCGCGAACCAATAATGTAACGTCGTGTGACGACGAATTATCTGAAAACCGATCGGTTTAACAGATTTTTACATCGCGTTTTCGATTTGCACGAGTGTAGGGAGAGCGTTACGCGTTGAAATTTTGAAGAAAGATATTCTCGATTCGTACGTTTGTTTCTTTCTTTTTTTTTTTATTTTTTTTACGTACTACAAAATCCGATCGTCTGTTAATTCCATCGACGATCGAAAATATCGACAAAATTATTTCGAACGAAGAGAAAAACGAGAGAGAAAGAGAGAAAGAGAGAAAGAGAGAGAGAGAGAGAGAGAGAGAGAGAATAATTATATTATATAAATAACACAATGTTGTTGTATCAAATTGATAATAGAGTATAATTATATTATATAAATAACGCAATGTCGTTGTATCAAATTGATAAGAGAGTATAATTATATTATATAAATAACACAATGTTGTTGTATCAAATTGATAAGAGATAAGAAATTTGAAGCAGTTGTAATCTCTCTCTCTCTCTCTCTCTCTCTCTCTTACTCGAAGAAGAAGAGGACTTTAAGTATGGTATCGAACGGGTCCTCATGTTGTAAGAGAATGTTATCGAGAACGCTGCTTCTGCTGCTGCTATTGTAATTGGGTACTCAAGGTCTAGAGGTTCCAGATACTTGACATTACGATCACCTCAAAGTTCATAGACTGGTTGAGTGTGTGTCCGTGATAAGTACAAGAACCACTCGTACTACCTTTGCGGGGGTGGAGGGGAAGAGGAAGGGATGGGTGGGGAGGGGTGGGGAGGGGAGGGGAGCGGAGGGGAGGGTAATTCTTCCAGGATATTAAACTCTAGATCTCTTTTCGTCTATACGCGTACATCGGCAACTTCCCACAAAGGACAAAGCTTGTACATTGTTTTCACCCTGTAAACGAGATTTCTTTAACGTTCCTCTCTTGCGCCTATCGATATGATAAATTCACCGATCGAGTCGGGCATACGATTGCAAGATTCATGGATCTTTCATTTCTTTTGCCAATTTTTCTCCTTTCCTTCTTTTTTCTCTTTTCTTTCTTTCTTTCTTTCTTTCTTTCTTTCTTTCTGTTTCGTCCCTCTTTCACATCGCCCATTTCCCTTTTTCAACCTTCTTGCCGTTCGATCGTTAACTCGATCACCGATACGAATATTAATTGGTCGCTTAGCATACGCTTTCTCATCGTCGTTTAATTGATCTCTACATTTACATCGACGAGAATGTTTATCACATTCGCGCGAGAGGACGCTTCGAAAATAATCGTACATACGACGACGAGCGTATCGTTCATTTGATATATATATATATATATATATATATATATATATATATATATATATATATATATATATAAGAAAACAATAACGTTTGGATGTACGAAAATCGTCGATAATTTTGTACTTTTATCAATTTTTCAGATAACCGAGGTAATGTCGACGTGAGTAAAGGTCAAAGGTGGACTTGGCGATAATGAAGTATCCAAAGGGAAACGAAAGAAACCGTAGCGCATCTCGAATAGGAGAGGAAGGTTAAACGAATGAAGGGTGTGATAGGAGGGAAAGGAGAAAAGTTGAGGAACGTTAGAAGAAATTGCCGAAAAGTTACGGAGATTTTCGAAAACATTTTTCCGCGATGTCAGCAATATCGGCAACCATTATGAAATAAGCTTCGTGAAACTTTTCTGGCAACGTACCACCGATGCTTATGTAACTTTTACGAAAAAAGACAGAGCGAGAGAGCGAGAGAGAGAGAGAGAGAGAGAGAGAGAGAGAGAGAGAGAGAACAGGATTTCACGATGCGGATACCAGTATCCCATGGAAAAAAGGAAATGTTCGTAAATTTATTCGTATAAAATGTCTGTTCGCTTCGGTGAATAAAAACGGCGCGACGTCGAGCGATCCCCGGCACTATTTTCAACAATTAAACTCCAAGGAGAAGCAAAGAAAAAAAAAAAAGAGTAAAAGAAGAAGATAAGAAGAAGTAGAAGAAGAAGAAGTAGAAGAAGAAAAGGAAGAATGTTAAGCGCGTTGGATATTGCTTTGAGAACTCGTATTGGTTATATAGAAATTTCGATACGAACAAAAAGTGATCGATCGTACGGTGGTATCGCGTAAAGTGATCGACAAAGTATGTGCGCGTTTCGCGAATGAAGAAAATTGCAAGCTGAGGAACGAACGAACGAACGAACGGACGAACGAAAGGACGAACGGACGAACTAAAGAAAAGAAAGATAAGGAAAGGAAAAGGTAAAAGAGAGGAGAGAAAAACGAAAAGCCTTAAGGGACGGAAGGAGGGAAAGTGCGGCCAGCGGGGAAATTAAAGATACGTTTAGTGTAGCTTGGCAATTGATGTAGACACGGAATGTGGAAGTTCCGGTTGGGATATCGGAAAAGAGACGAGGAATACGTTCGATGGTCGAAGTTGGATGTGCGGTTGAATGCGCCCGGTCGTTCGAACTCGGAGGAGAAGATCCCGTCGCGCGTTTGGCGTACCGTGGATGCCACGTGATATTTGAAAAAGGTGCGCACGAAGATAATACGACGATCCACTGTGTGTTATTGTTTAAATCGCGTTTAATCAAAGTGACAGGACGGCGCGTGTTCGATGTTAAAGTTAAGGTGAGAGGGATTGGACTCGGAGGTAGGTAGCGAGGTGACGGTGGCGGTGGCGGTGGCGGTGAGGGGTGGCGGTGGCGTTGTTGTTTGTTGTTGTTGTTATTGTTCGCGAGTGTTTTCGTTGTTGTTACAAGATGGCGACCGATATCATCGTCAAACCGGCAGGACGCCGACGAGAGCGCTTTTGGCGTCTTATGCTCTTACGCGCTCACATATTTGCCGCCATTCTGTGGCTAGACGCCATCTTGACGTGCAGTGGGCAGAAGCCGATCAATCTCGGTGGCGTTAAGAAACGCGACGTCTACATAGCCGGCTTTTTCCCATACGGTAGTCACGTGCGGGAAAGTCACGTTGGCCGTGGCGTCATGCCATCCGTCAAACTTGCCGTCGACCACATCAACGAGGATCCAATGGTGCTGAGAAATTATCGGCTACATATGTGGTGGAACGATACCGAGGTAACGTTCGTTTACATTTACTTAATTCCTCGTTCTTTTCTCTCCACCCCCACTCACCCCCACCCCTCTCTCTCTCGCTCTCTTATGCATTTAACGACACAGATTAATCGTTTCTCGATTAATTATATATTTACTCTACCACTTATTTATCTCCCCTCTTTCTCTCTCTCTCTCTCTCTCTCTCTCTCTCTCTCTCTCAAGTTCCCCATCTCTAATTTTTCAAATCCGGATTAAAATATTTCGCACGAGTTCGCATCGGATGCGTGTTTAATTACCATTCAAATATTCCACTTGAGTACCTATTATTCCAACGTTTCGCTTAAGCGCATAGCGATGCGTCGTGTTTAGTCAGCGATGTTGTTCATTCGGGTCACCGTGGGTTGTTAACCTCGGAGTACCTCGAGCCGTAACGTAAAGCGCATTATTATAGCACCGTCGTGCGTTAACGATATCGATCGGTTAATTGCTCGAAAAGGTAGGCATATTCATAATTTCAAGAACTCAGCATCGCTTCCTCATTTCGCCCGTCCGTTAGCTCTCTCGGGAAAATCGATATCATCCAGTAAGCGCGGGGAGAAATACGGGAGGAATTTAAATAACGCCGTTCTACGATTGTTCTGAATTTTTACTCATTTCGTTCAAACCAACTCCACCAACGAATTATCTCTAATAGTACCAAAAAAGAAATCGTGTTTGCATTAAGCGAATGAGACACCAACTGCGTTATAGATATATTCATCCGACTTTTTCATTGTTCTCTCTCCTCTCTCTCCTCTCTCTCTCTCTCTCTCTCTCTCTCTCACTCTCCTTCTTTCCACTTTTTTCTTCTTCTTTCTTTTTTATCCTCCTTTCGAAGTGCCTCTGGTTAGTATATCGGATCTATAGCGGTGCAGATGGCGGTGCAAGCGTTTCCCGGAAGGAGAGATAGATAGAGAGAGAGAGAGAGAGAGAGTGAGAGGGTAGGACGGAGAGAGAAAAAAAACTTGCGTTAATAATAACCCCATTAGAGAGACTACTCTCGAGCAGAGCTGTTATCTTTGTGTTCGTATCTTGGAATTAGAAAAGTTAATATACCAGCAAGTGTTTTCCACCTATTCTCGTGTCACACCACCACTTACGAACGGACAACGATCGTAATTAGTAATATCGCCAGGACGATCACTAACTCTCTCTCTCTCTCTCTCTCTCTCTCTCTCTCTCTCTCTCTTTCTCATTCATACGTAATATAATGATCAATGGATCGTAGTAACGTTGCTTGCTACTGCTTTATTGTCCCTGCTATAACTGAAGTATGCATCGGTGTATAGGGTTTCGTGTTCAGTCCACCAAAAGATATGCAATATCCTGACACCGGATGGTGCTTTATACTCGTGAACAATTATATCTGTTATTTGGCTGGTGTCGCATCATGGTAGCGTTATTTCGAAATACCACCACAGCGCTAGGTTGTTGTTGTTGTTGTTGTTGTTGTTGTTGTTTCTGTTATTGTCGTTGTTGTTCTTTTCTTTTTTTTTTTTTTTCATTTTCCGATATGGTCATAACGGTTCCTCGGGAAAACCATACGACCTAGCATTATGTCTCTCTCTCTCTCTCTCTCACACTCACACACACGCACGCACGAACACACACACATACACATACATTTTTTTTCTCTACATGCTCGAACTTTAGGCCGATTTTAGATTTTCCTTTGAAATTATTTCTATATCCTCGGACTTTGATCATTTAAAAAATTGTTCAAAATGAGAATGATTTTATTAATGTTTCATAATCGATCGTATCATTCGAATAAGTCGAAATTTTAAGGAAAGTTCTATCGAAGGATAGGAATCCCCGATAATGGTTATTTATGATCAAAAAAAATAAATAAATAAATAAATAAAACAGACGTGTTACAAAATTGATTATAGTTTTGACACGCAATACTTATAAATTCAAGTGGTTTTATTCGATCGATTGTTAATTTACTCATCGTAATAACCAACCTTATCCCCATTACCTTTTGTCAATTTGAACGACATTAGGTTATAACCGTTATCTATCAAACCTTTTCTTTGAATTCTTTATTACAGTTTCCTAGTACATACATACATACGTACATACGTACATACATACGTACATACATACATACATACATACATACATCCATCCATCCATACATACATTCATACATAAATATATAGTTCCAACCAGTTTCACTATCGTACAATGTATTATACAAACAATGTCACATTCCATATAAGAACTCATCGATCCCATTCTAGTTTCAACATTGGTATAGTTTTACCCATTTTATCAAAGTCGAATGTTATAAGGAAAGTTCGAAAATACGAAATAGCAACAGGATATACGATATATGTTACAACCAATTATGGATTGATACACATACGTACATGATTAATTTCCCATATGATTAATGTCATTAGGATACTGAGAGTCCTACGGTAAGCAAACATTATATGTTCGCGAGCTGTCTCTCTCTCTCTTTCTCTCTCTCTCTCTCTCTCTCTCTCTCTCTCTCTCTCATTCCCTTATCTATTATTACCGTGGAACAGTAATCATCAATATTTGCTTGCTCAGCGAATGCGTTATTCGTGCTGATAAACGGTACTCTATCGTGTGATATATATCTAACCTGATAATATCATCGTTTGATTCCTATTATGCGGCACATTAACACGAGTTACTATTCCCCGACTAGTCAATTTCACGTTGGAACTCTTTTGAAAAAAAAAACTCTTACACAAGCCAATAGATAAAGAAGAGCACACACACACACACACACACACAGAGAAAGAGAGAGAGAGAGAGAGAGAGAGAGAGAGAGAGAGAAAATTATATATCGATCGATCATAAGTTCGTATCTAAGATTACTCATTGAATGCTAAAAGCGAGCGCTTGACCTTGTCTCGAAAAAAGAAACTGTAGTTGAAGAAAGGAACGACAGAGAAGGGAAAATCGGGGAGGAAGGAGGTGGGATAGAATGGAATGGGGGAGGGTGATGGGGATGGTCACAGGGAAGAGGCAGGTGGAGGGTTAGGTTTCGATCGGTGTCTAATTATTTTTGCAAATCTAACCGGTCATATAGCTTCGTTCCGTGATGATATCGTCGATAGTGGACAATTCACGTTTTCTATTGGCTCTGGCTATAGGAGAATGAGATGTTCGTTGATTTTTGCGGTTGGTAGAACGTTATATGTATTAGCGAGTTTACTCGGCAAATCGATATTGCACAGCCACTGAGTCAAGGTGAGCTCTCTCTCTCTCTCTCTCTCTCTCTCTCTCTCTCTCTTTCTCACTTTCAGTCTTCAGCTTCAAGTTCCAAGTATAACCAAGCTAAGCTAAGCCAAGTCAAGTCAAGCCAAGCCAAGCCAAGCTAAGCTAATCCAAGCCATCGTGAAATGGATAAGCAAGAAAGAAGAGAAAGTACCAACGGTCGGCACACATTAGACAGACCTGTGGTGATCGGTTTATCGTTAGAACGTAGCCTACGTTAGTAGTAAGGAAGAAACACCGTGTATATACTTACATAGATGATATACCCTGTATAATTTAATGCCAAGGATGCCCCCGGGCGACGTAGACGGCAATAGACTCCGAGGGGCATTATTATTGGCCGACGGTGTGTGGTTCGCCTGTGCGGTGCGGCTTGTGATTATCCGCGGATCGATCAAATCGAGCGCGACCCTGTCCTCTTACCCTCTATGTGACGCCTACTCCACACCACATCCTACCAACGCTTTTCTATACGATCTTGAACGAGGTTTTGCCTGTGAAAGATATGCTCCTTCTATCTTTATCTTTCTCCAATCATTATCGTACAAACACATGCACGCACGCACGTACACCATACGTACACACATCCATATTGTGCATGTGTGTGTGTGTGTGTGTGTGTGTAGGGTAAGCTCCATTTAAATAAGGCCACTTAAATATTTCCGCGGATTGCAATGATGCAAAAAATTCATTTTCCCGAAGTAACAGCAGGAATGATATCAAAGGATCTGTAATATCCTGAAAGAATGCCTTTTTCTTTCCGGATATACACATTCATTCGAGGTCACTTTTTTCCTTCGGTACTTCCAAGGACGTCGATGTATTCTTTTTTCTGCATACAAACATATATATATTCTTTTTCTAATTTCTTTTATCCCATCCTGCAGTCTAACGAAATATCGCGTAATTATTCTTGGTGATCGTAATTTTCCAAAAACTAATATCTTTTGTAAAATTTATGTATATCGGGGAGGAAAAAAAAAAATATATATATATATATATATATTTTTACACATATCCATAGAAGAAATTATGACGTTAGGATTCGTTAAAGATTTTTTCTTTTTTCTTTTTTTTTTGTAATCTTACGTGTTCTTCACGAGAAACAAATTTTTTTCTAACTCTCATAACCCAATATAACATATTGCAATGTAAAGAAGAAATATGTACTTACGTGTACGTATCGATTTTTTTTTTTTTTTTATAGCGAACGACTCTTCTACGAATTATATTATAGAATCAAATATAACCAATCGCGTTTTCTTCGAGTTCTGATTTATATTAACGGCGTTGGTCGTTAGAAAATAATGGGGTTGGGTCGTTAATTCCTTATTTGAATTTTGATGATGCTTATAATGCCTAATATTAATAATAACAATAACAATGTAATGTATGTGTTAGGGAAAAAAGAGGGAGGGAGGGGGAGGAGGGACAGAGAGAAGCTAGAGATAACGATAATTACGATAATAATGCTAATAGTAACGATAGTAATATTACAGTGGTATGAAATAGGGATAGAAATAGTGTAACGTATAAAATAATACAATAAAACTTTTTATCAGCTATATATATATATATATATATATATATATATACACATCATATACGAAATACATTACTTGATAAATACATGTTCCCAATTGACTTTTAATTAGTAGTAGTAATTAATTTAGTTCATTTATTCATTTCATTGTATTCATCTAGTTCTCCTTCATTACATTCATTAATTTAATTTCCTTTTCAACGGATAATATGTACGTACGTACGTACGTATGTATGTATGTATTTATGTAAGTATGTATGTGTGTTAGATACCGAGAAGTAATAAATTTTATCTTATCTGAAAACTTCTCCGTTTTACTTTCTCTCCATCTCTTTCCCTCCTCTTTAACTAAAACGTTAATCCGGGTAGGTATATAATAGTTACTTACTACCGAAGAAAATCGGTGAAATTCTTGGGTAATAATTGTGGCAACGGAACGGAGCGGAACTGAACTGAACTGAACAGAACGGAACGGAACGGAACGGAATGGAATGGAACGGAACACGGTAGATAGGCAATAATTATCCCTGGGGACTTTACTTAGCGAACTTTTCATTCGTTAATCATTACGATCGTATTTCTTTGAGAGAAAGAAAGAGAGAGAGAGAGAGAGAGAGAGAACAACCCACGAGGGACATATGCCGAAGACTTTTCCAATCGTTTCTTTCCTTTTTCTTTTCACTTTTCTATTCCTTTACTTTCGATTCTTTTACTCGTTCCAAAAAGAATATATACTACATAGGAATGATTCTCTGCGAGAGATTTTATTTCCAAAGAATACATCTCAGTGATCCGTTCTTCGAACGTTAACGAACGAATCTTTGAATTATCGTATGACACAATGGAGAAAGGATTCGTATGCTTCAAGAAAAAACAAAAAAAAAAAAAAAGAAAACAAAGATACAAAAAAAGAAAGAATAAAAGAAGGAGAAGAAGAAAAACAAAAGATGAATTTTAAAAAAATGTATAGTCAAGTTTAATCTCACCCATTGCTGAGTTTAACTATTGGCTGAAAGAACGAACGAAAGAGGGAGAGAAGAAAAAATTGGTGTGTGTGTGTGTAGTTGTGTGTGAGTATATGCACTGAGCAAGTATGTAAGCGGTCACGCGAGAAGACCAGAGCCAAAGTCATAGTAATTAGTTTTGAGTTTGGTTACGACATAATTGATGTCATCGCTAAATGGAAAGTTCAACAAAAAATAGATAGATAGATAGATAGATAGATAGATAGATATATAGATAGATAGTTGGATAGAGAATGAGAAAGAGAGAGGGGGAGAGAGATAGCTATACGTACATGCTCTGCTTTGTTCTGCTCATATTATCCATCTCTCTCTCTCTCTCTCTCTCTCTCTCTCTCTCTCTCTCTCTCTCTCTCTCTCTCTCTCTCTCTTATTCCTTCACACACACATACACTGTCTAGATTCATTAAAATGTAACTAAAGTATGGATATAGTATACGTATAATATTATACATTATCCATCGATTGACATCAAACGTCATTATTTTAACGTCGCACAGTCGAAGGACGTTCAATATTTCCAGTGAAAAAAAAAAAAAAGAAAATACCGTAAAGAAGGTAGTTACAACAAAATTTTGCATACAATTTTCACTGTAGATGATTTTTATCATGCGAGATTGTCAAACGTAGGGGATGGTCCGACGTTGGAGGAGGGAGGGGGAGGGGGCCGGGTAACGACGTATCAATTTTTTTTTCTGTTTTGTTCATTCATTCATTCATTCATTCATTCATTCATTTCTTTTTTTATATCCCTCTCTTCATTTGTACGCTGATGAAGTACTGAACTTCAATCGTAAGGTTAAAAAAAACTTCAATGGCATACATTCTCTTTTATTTACTCTCTCTCTCTCTCTCTCTCTCTCTCTCTAACCTTCTCATGAAACGTAATTTCACGACGCACACATTTTTTATCGATCATTTTCGTCACGCTCCAGCTTGAAAATTTTGATCGATAATAAAAACTTTTTGCGTTGTCGAAGCTCTCCGGGTTTTTTTCGTCGCAATTATCACTTGCCGTTAAATCTACACCGATGCTTCAGTTCGCGGATAGGTTAGGTGTGTGTAAAAAATGAACGAAAAGAAAAATGAGAAAAGGAACGGAAAAAAAAAGAAACAGAACACAAAAAAACAATAGGACAAAGAAATGTGATTTATTATCATTTTATTCCTTCTTCTTCTTCTTCTTCTTCTTCTCTATCGCAGATCGTGTGGCAATCCTTTTTATATGTACTATTTACCATTCCAAATTCGATGGACTTCCGACCGACGATTAAATACAGGACACAAAACCCATTTCGTACATACGGACGCATACAGTAACAAGGGAAATGTAGTTTTATACTGGGTCAGCGATTCTCCGAGCTCCTTTCTCTCATTGTGTGTTTGGGACTGAGGATGGTTTGGTTAGGGTGGACTAAGGGAAAAGGTTAGGGTGTGCTGGGTGAGGGCGAAGGGGGGAGAGTGGTCGGAGTTTTAAAAAGAAGGAAGAAACCTTATGCCACGACGAAGTGGGAGATCAAGAAAAAGGTCCGACATTTTCTTTTCCCCCTTTTTTTTCTCGTCAGGGGCACGTGTAAGTTCTCGAGTTTTTCCCTTCTTCCCTCATCTGCTTATCAGCGAGTAAGATATTAGGAATGTGATTATTTCGTTTTAATTCTCTCTTCTTTTCGTTTCGATAGAACGCGCCTGGACGTTCCTATTCTTTTTTCGTTTTTCATTTTTCATTTTTCATTTTTCTCTTTCTCCCAACTTGTTGGATGGGAAAATGTAAAGATTTTGATACCCTCTGTTTTTTCTTTTTTTTTTTTTTTTCTTTCTTTCGCAAGGATTTTACGAAACGTTAATTCTTTCAAAATATTCTTTTTTT
>OU426861.1:5036130-5046130 GCA_911387685.1 Dolichovespula media | reverse complement strand
CTCTCTCTCTCTCTTTCTACCTGTTTTTATATTAAAATAAAAAAAAAGAGAAATAAAATGAAACTTTGTTCTTAGATTCCCTTGGGCTTCTGTATTCCACGCGATCATTTCATACTACACGTTACTCCATACATTCTCTTGCTTCAAGTGATGCGAGTAAAAGATTTGAGCTTTCTGACGTTGGATTTACCTCTCATTCGCTTTTCCATTTTTCTTATCTTTACTTTTCCCTTCTTCTCTTTCTTCTTTTCTTATTGTTTGTTTTCCTTCTATTTTGACATACGGGAACGATATTTTTGAAGGGGGACGGGGACGGGGAGCTGTGAGAACCACTCCGAGACGCGTCGAAATAAGTACAGCTTTTAAAAAGACATTTTTTTTTTTTTTTTTTTTTTTTTACTTTTTTAGGACCAATTAGGTACTGAATGAAGTTATTTTATTTATTTATTTCTCGTTATTTTCGAGGTATAAGAACGTAACTTACAGTTTTATTTCAGTTTCAATTTTTTCGTTTTTATAAGAAAATGTTAAAAAAAACGAGGGGATGTATTCGTTCGTTTTAAAATCTCATTTCTCGGAACATCGATTGCCGACCGCCATTATTTTCAAGGAGTGAAACATCCCGAGTGAAAAATTCACGGTTGATTTATCGACGGAATAGGTGTATTATATAAATTGTACCGTACGAATTTTCGAAATTTTCGATTATTACAAAAATGTGTTCGAGTCTCGGAGTGAAGATTGAAATTTGTGTTCGATAAGGAGAGAAGAGAATAGAAAAGAAAAGGAAAGAAGAAGAAAATATCAACTTTAATTTTTGCATAAATAAAAAGAAAATTATATAATAATTGAGATGTCGAAAAAATAAAAATCCTCGCTCCGCGTCGCGGAAAACATTTTTTACATAGACTAAATTTTCTTCAAAATTCTAATAGAAGAAAAAAAAAAATATCGGACCAGTGTGAAAGTAATGAAAATGTGTGTGTGTGTGTGTATATATATATGAAATAATGGAAGGAGAAAATATGGAAAATATTGAGAGAAATAAACCCGAGGAAAGAAAGAAAAAGGAGGAAAAAAAAAGGATAAAAAAAAATTGCATACTCTCTCGAACCAATCGGATCGTTTCAACCCCCCCCCCCTCTTTTTTTCAAGGATACGAAATATCCTTTTTATCTCACAAGGGTTAGAGAACTGTGCGATTCGGTTTGGTGCCGGACGACAGGGTTTAGGGGTGGGTGGTTAATTAACGCGTGATACATCTAAAACATGTTTTTCCTCCTGCGGATGCACAGGACCAAGACGAAAAAAAAAAAATAGAAGACGTTCCAACTATCGAAGGGTACGCAGGGAAAAGTCGTTGTTAAAGTTTCATCCTTATTATTCGAGGCGTACCATTCAAAATACGAGCACGTCGCAACTCCGTCGTAAATCTTTTGGGGCACAGGATTTCAGATGTTAAAACGTACCAATGTTGCGCGGAAAATTTTATTGCGTTTCAAATTAAACGAAATTGATATATTTTTCCTTAACGAGGGGGTCGCCCAATATGAAAACATTAAAAAAAAAAAATAATAGTAATAATAATAACAATGATAATAATAATTAAATTGAATTTGTCGTTAGAGGATGCGACGAATTCAAGTAAGTCCACTATAAACCAATGCGCATGCGGCTATCGCAATATTTCGAGGTGGGCATGAAATTGTCCAATCGTGCATTTACAGTGCATCGAAAAATGTGAGACATTTTTAATACCACCGTGCCCCGAAGATTTAAATATTACGATCGCGATTGCCAAGCACGGTTGTGGCGTATAATGGCGAATAACAACGACGACGTAGAGACGGAGACAAAGACAGAAACGAATAAACGAGCTGTGGTTGGTTCGGGAAGGGTAAAAAAATAAATAGGGGTTTTGTCGTCGGTCCTCGAGGACACGTGATATATCCTTGAAACACCAAGATCCAATCGGATTTATCCTTTTTCACGGGGGAAAATATTCGTAAGTTGGGATATCGACACGGAGAGAGAGAGAGAGAGAGAGAGAGAGAGAGAGAGAGAGAGAGAGAGAAAGAGAGAGCGTCAGCGATTGAATGGGTAATATCTGTGTCACGAATGGAACAGGGATAGGAGAAGAGAAATGTTTCTTTTTTAAACTTATTTACATCTGTATATATGTATATATGTATATATGTATATATATATATATATATATATATATATATATATGTATATCTACGTATGCATATACGTATGTATATACGTATGTATATAGGCATGTATATACATATATATATGTATGTATGTATGTATGTATATATATACATATATATATATATATATATATGTGTGTGTGTGTGTATACGTATACTCTGAGAGTATAAATAGATTTGTTATCGTGCTTGGTATTTTGACAGTCGAAAGAAAAAATACAAGCGAGCGTGCTCGCGCTTTTCCACTGATTTAGAATCTCCGACCGTAGTATTTCTATTCTCATTCAATGTGTATCCACGCACGCATAATCAGAATGGATCGAATGAATGGGGTGGTTTAACAGACCGTTCTCAATGGAACTATTATTTAGGTTGATTTGAATATTTGTTTTATTTTTTTTTTATTTATTTATTTATTTATTTATTTTTTTTTTTTTGATATAACGGTGCCGAACCTTCCGAGCAAAACTATTGTGGTTGTTTCGTTGACGTGAGATAAAAACAAGGAGGATTAAATTTCTATTTTTCTTCTTTTTGTTTTTTTTTTTTTTTCTTTTACGTAGTATCTATCAAATTTTAGATGAACGTGTACAATTTTCTAAATGATTTTTACTCCAAGATCGAATCAATTTATGAAAAAAAAAAAAAAAATAGTTAAGTGCCTCCAACGATCTTTAAAATAACCGTGTTGAGATGACAATGATGTAAGTTTCACGTAAAGGATAATTTTGATGTAATAACGATTTGTTTTTTTTTTTTTTTTTTAAATAGATCTTTCAAAGATATCTTAAAGATCTATGCAAGTCTAATTCTTCATTGGATCGATTAGAAAAATATTTTCATAGGATATGAAAAAAATAAATAAGACAAATCAGATCTACACGAGAAATGGATACACTACTCGTTAGCAAAAGTTTCTTCACAATCAGAATCAAAAAATCGAAATCTTTTCTTCCGAAATTCTCCAAAATTTTGTTTTTCTTTATCTCCGTTAGACTGGAAGAGGGATCATTTTTTTCTCTTTCCTCCTTTTTGATTCCTTTCACATACCTCATGTGACACACTAACGTCCCAATATTTGCTCACAAACAATTCAAGCGTATTGTGCTTTCTCTCTCTTTTTTTTTTTTTTTTTTAGAATAAAGAAAGAGAGAGAGAGAGAGAGAGAGATAGAGAGAAGAAAGAAAGAAAACAATTATTCCATTGTCATTTTCTTTAAAATTCGAACATTTCGGTCAATACGAATGAAGTTATTTACATATCTAAAATCATACCTACGAATATTCTCCCTTAACTGTACGGTGCGAAATCATATACATATGTATATGTTATAATGGATACATGTACGTATCGGGGTGGACAAATGCAAATGTAAAAACTGAGAGTGCGGTCAAAAAAAAAAAAAAAGAAAAAAAAGAAAGAAAGAAAAAAAAAGGGAAGAAAAAGAGAGAAATGGAGAAAAAAGAAACCATTAATATTGCAAAACTATTGATATTTATTTCTCTTCGTACTGTGCAAGACCTGTGTTTTATGAAGGTCGCCAGGATACGAGACGCGTAGGATGACCCAGATCGGCACACTACGATAGGTTGAACCCATCGAAAGTGTGCTCTTTTACGAATCTATCCAACCGCAGCGCCGTAGCTACGATCACGCTTCGACCTTTCCTCGTGTTTTCCGTATAGAGAGAGAGAGAGAGAGAGAGAGAGAGACAGTAGAATTCAATTTGTCGTGTGATAGATATTTTTACAACTTTTTCTATTTCTTTCCTTTCTACCATTTTTCTCTTTCTCTTTCTGTTTTTTCTCCTTTTTTTTTTTTTTTTTTTTTTTTTTTTTTAACCTCCACTCTCGGGAGCCTCTTTGTCGGACATCGAAATCGCGAGTGAGACAGAAAATGAGATGACCCTTTTTTTTCTTTTCTTTTTGTAATTTTTAATTCTTTCCCCTTTACATTCCCCTCCCCGTCCCCAGAAAGAAATGAAATTCGAATCACGAACGGGGTTGGATGAACTCCGTTAAAAAATTTCATCCCTATCTTTCTCTTTTTCATTTTTTTCCTTTTCTATTTTTCCTCTTTCTTTTTTTTCTTTTCCTTTTCTTTTACGTTTCGCATATTTCTACTAACTCTCGGCGAGTAACGTGCATATGCGTACGATATATATATATATATATATATATATATATATATATATATATATATATATATACACGTAATCATACGTAGGTACATATCTACCTTAGCCGTGTATTATAAAGTCTATAGGATTTTTTTCCCTTTCTTTCTGTCTTTTTTTTTCTCTTTTCTCTTTTTCTTTTTTTTTTTTTTTCTTTATTTCCCTACTTCTAAACGGTATTCGTTGCCATAGCGGCACGAGCACAGTACTCTATGTATGATACACGCTAGATTCGTCGGAAGCAGTGCAATGCTGTAACAATTTTGCTTTTCCTTCCCCTTTCCTCTATCTCTCCACCACCCCCCTCGCCCCGTTGAAAAATATTCGAGAAGATTCGTTTGAGATGAATCCCTTCGTAGAAGGTTCCCTCTGTACGAAATACCGACTCCGATGATTCGTCAAACATAAAAGAGCGTGAAACTTTCATACGTTGCTTCGATAGCACTCTCTCTCTCTCTCTCTCTCTGTCTCTATCTATCTATCTGTCTGTCTATCTATCTATCTCTATCTATCTATCTATCTATCTCTATCGTACGCAGGTGCACGTAAATACATATCTGTATCTTATGTGCAGAGCGATGCTGCTGCACTATGCGATGCACAATAATCGTTTCATGCGCTTTCGGTTCTCTTTAATATTAAAGCCAGGATTCCTTTCAATGTGTACACATACATTCTCCGACTCTCGCGCGCACGTACACAAGCGTCGCACGTATAGACGAAAGAAAAGAAAAGAAAAGAAAAAAAAGAAAAAAGGAAGAAAGAGAAAGGAAAAAAAAAAATGTGACGACGACCTCTCCTTCTTCTCTACCTCTTTTTTTTTTTTTTTCTATCCGACATTTGAATTTTCTACTCTCTAGCGAAAATGTCGTTTCGTAATATTCGAAGCGTAGACAATGAATGCCATTATTATTTTTTCAAAGCAAATTTGCCTTACTTGATATCGTGCCAATATATTCCCGTCTTATCGGATTTTCTCTCTCTCTCTCTCTCTCTCTCTATCTATCTATCTATCTATCTATCTATCTATCTATCTATCTATCTATCCATCTATCTCTCTTTCTCTCTCTTTGTAAAATAATATCCGAGAATACATTATCGTGCCAATTTTCTTTTCCACTCTTTCTTCTCTTTCTCTTCGAGTTTTCTTTTTTTCCCTTTTCCTTTTTCTTTATTCTTACACAAAGTCGAAGTTACCGTTCTACCTTAGAAAAGCTTATTAACGTTGTTTATTGGACCTTTTATCTTGGTTGTTTCGTAAAACATTAAAAGAAAAAAAAAAAAAAGAAAGAAAGAAAGAAAGAAAGAAAAGGTATTTCAAATGCAAATAATCCTAGTATAACGTGATATTTAAACAGCACGATCTTAACATTTTTTAGTGTTCTTATCTTTTCACTTTATATACATTTTATTTTATATATATATATATATATATATTTTTTTTTTCTTTTTACGTATGCACATATATAAATACATACACGTTCCTCGGTTATTAACCGAGTATCATTTTTCGGAGTCATCGATGACGATAAGAAATATCTAAAACGTTTACGTAATCGTGTCCGACGAATTTCTCGTTTCGTCGGAATAATTAAAACAAGAAAAGAAAGAAAGGATGAAAAGATAGAAACGGGAAAAAGAAACAAGAACAAAAAAATCAAAAGAAAAAATTTTGAAAGCTAAAACCACCCTCCACGCCCCACCTCCCACCCACCCCCTTTCTCCTATCAGATCCGCGATACGAATCCGCGAACGTAACTCATAATTTATATAAATAATATAGTATTTCTATTATATTTCTTCGTGCTTGGAATTTTCTTCGAGCATGTATCGTCGTTCTTACATCGTCGTTCTTACACATTCATAAAGTGTGCTACTTTTTCGTTCTGGAGAAATAGCAAAAAAAGAAACCTTTACAATTTCCAAAGGTATTACGATATTCTATTTTGCCTCTCCCTTTCTCTCTCTCTCTCTCTCTCTCTCTCTCTCTCTCTCTCTCTCTCTCTCTCTCCATCAATTGAACACATTGTACTCACCAAAGGAAAGAAGTCGATCGAATGTTTGCTCAAGATTCAGACTCCACCACTGCTTTGCGCACGAGTTCACGTATGTACATACATACTACATACCCTTACATAAGCTTTCTCGTCCAAAATCAGAGAATATTATATACACGAAATACTTTGAAAATACGAACGAACCCATGAGGCTTAAACCTGTTTTAAAAACTCGAAAGTTTATTGATCCATTCACCTTCCGTCCGTCCGTCCGTCCGTCCGTCTGTCTGTCTGTCATTGTTCCTCGAAATTCTATGGAAGAATTCGTTCGGAAAGAACTTTTTTTTCGAAGAAAATTTCAACTCGCTAAAGCGACGATACCTCGAACGAAAGAAATATAATACCTTTGAATTCTTAATGTATCCTTTTACCTTTCTCTTTGCCATCCTTTTTATCAATCAATCGTCGCACTCGTACGTTTCGATGTTTATTTTCACACGACTCACCCCGTATACGCATATATACGATATGTGCAAATATTCAATGAAAATTGTACACTACGCTTACAGGGTGAGTCACCTGAGTTTGAAGTTTTTACGCGCGATTATTTTTCAAATTGTGGACACGTTTCAACAAAAAAAAAAAAAAAATTGAAAAAAAAAAATATATATATATATAGAGGACATATTGTCGTCCTCCATATAACAAATCTTCCCTAGCTGGACATCCCTTCGAAATTTTTAAGTGATCCTTGTTTTTTTTTCTTCTTTTCTTTATATATATATATATATAAATAAATCGAACTAAGTACGTCGTAATACATATGTACGCACGTAGAACTTTTCAATATCATTTGATATCATTTATCTACGCTCAAATTTTATCCTCATTCGAACGTTCCCCAAAATCTGATTTATTTCGGCATATCTTTCTCTCTCTCTCTCTCTCTTTTTTCTTTCTCTCTCTCTCTCTCTCTCTCTCTCTCTCTCTCTCTCTCTCTGTTTCTCTCGTCGATTCGATCGTAAACATAGATCGAAATCACGCTAATGATGCGATTTATATCGTCGGTCGTGTAATGCCCACCAGCGTATGGATTTACTCGGTTTTGCCGGTTAAGGTTAGCCTCGAATCGGGGATCAGGGAATCGGTATTATTGCAAGCAACGTTAACGCGTTCTCCCTTTTTGATGGCGATTCAATTTACGACGGCCCCCGAGTATATCGTGAAGGAAACAATTGTTCCTAATGATACGAAGAATCGTATTAGGAGCACACGTGCCTTGATGACTTTCAGGAGGAGTTTGGAAGGAAGGAACTATCGTTTTCAGGATGAAGTAAGATTATTTGGCGTGTGTCCGACGACGTTCAAGGTCTTTCGGACGAATACAACGATTAAACAACGAACGATTTCTGAACGTTCTCGATAAGTTTTTTAAACGATAATAAATGATTTTAAATAACGATCCCGTAAAATACGATCCTTTAACGATTCTGCAACGATCTTGACTAATATTCACACTCGTCGAAAGACCAACGTCTGTTACAGATCGATGAATTCCTCGCGGAACGAGCTACGACGCGTAAACGACCTGAGCGAAAGGATATTTATAGTTTGATTTAGGAAAGGAGGAAGAGCGAGGGGGGGGGGATAAAAGGAAATAAACAAGGGTCACCTTGGAATCTCCATGACGACACGTCCGCTTGGAGACGATATCTGCGACGTTTAGAAAAGATGTCTCACGAAATGGCGACGAAATGAAATGAGCTCTGGCTCGGGAGATTTCTTTTTTTTTTTTTTTTTTGTATTTATCGACGAATCGACACCGTTCGATAAGGATAATTGCGCGGGTAAAACTCAAAATGGGACTCACTTCCTGCATATGCACACGTATATAAATCGGATAACTATACATAAGGCTTTTCTTTTTATTTTTATATATATATATTTTTTTTTTTTATTTATTTATTTATTTTTGTTTTTGATAATCTCTACCTTATCTTCACTAAATTTCCTACGATCGATCGATGACTTTTGACATATCCAATTGCGTGTGCGTGCGTTCGTGCGTTCGTGCGTTCGTACGTGTGTGTGTGTTTGTATGTATGTAGTTTAAAAAAATGTGCTTTGACTTTTCTACCATTCGAACGAATGAGGATTTCATTTTATCTCGTTGATTGGTAAGCGTTCGGTATAAAAAAGAGGGCCGTGGTGGTCGAGGGTGGGAGAGCGAGAGAGAGAGAGAGAGAGAGAGAGAGAGAGAGAACTGACTACTAGGTCACTTGACGATAGATAGAAGCGCGAAGTTTCGCGAAAGTTCACGTTAAAGCTACGCGAGTGAGCTTTTTGTCAATGAAAAAGAGATCTCTGTCGAATCGCCATTATATATTTCGACATTTTTTTCATTCCCACAGAACGGTGTCAATTTTTCTTCTTCAAACTTTCGTTCCTCTTTATCATCCCCTCCCCTCTCCCCCGTCACACACACACACACACACACACACATTCTGTTTCACCGGTTCATTTATCTTGTTTTTATATTCTTGTCACTCTTTCTATTTTTGTTTTAATTTTATTTATTTATTTATTTTTTTTTGATATCATTACCATTATTTCTTTTCTTTCTTTCGTTCGTTTGATAAAAGTTAATCGTTCGGCCGAGAGATAGACGCACGGTCGAATTGTTCGTCACAGTTGTATCGTTTGAACGATCGCTCGTTTTTATTATTATTCCGGATTAGACGAGTATTAAAACGCGTAGAATGTTTCATGGTCGTCGAGTTTCTCATTAAGCGTTCTTACGGTTTTTTCTTTTCTTTTCTTTCCCTTTTGTTTCTTCTTTTTTTTTTTTAAATTTGCATCCACATGAATAATAAATTGAGTTGAAACGTCTAAGAACATTGTACAAGACGAAACCATCGAAGTCGAATATCGATCGTCGGTCGTCCATTCGCTGCCCATCACGACGATGCTCAAAAACGCTTTTTAAAACCGATCAAGTGCCGGAGGAGGCCTTTTTGAAAATAAAAAAGATAAAAAATAAAGGGAGAAGGAAAAAGAAATAAAAGAAAAAAGAAAAAAAAATCACACGCCGAGAAGTGACGCGGCGAGTCGGGGCGATGATAAAGCGTGTTTCAAATTCACCGTCGAAAAATTTCCGAAGCGGCGCGACAATGACCGTCTGTTTCGATAGATAACAACATGACCTATTAAGCGCATCGTCAATTGTGTCCTATGCGGACCCAATTCTGTTGCACTTTTCGCCATAAAATGCAACGCGCAACGAGATCGTCGGTGTGCTCCGTGGCTCGATTCGAAACATTAAAAAAAAAAAAAAAACAAAAAAAAAGGAAGGGAACAAATTCAATTTCTATATTTTTTTTTCTGTATTTGCGACAAAATGAAGCTAAAAATCGAAGTATTCATTCGTCGATGGCGCGCTCATACACGCGCACACACACACACACACACACAGAGAGAGAGATGCACACGCGCGCGTGCACATATATTTATTACGATGCCTTTAATCTACGTCGAAGAATAATCAAATAAAACGCTTTAGAAATCATCGGATATCTTCTCTCTCTCTCTCTCTCTCTCTCTCTCTCTCTCTC
>OU426861.1:4971130-5031130 GCA_911387685.1 Dolichovespula media | reverse complement strand
ATTAACATTAATACAGTTATTCCGTCGATTTACGTAAATCAAATCGCTGCCGTTGCGTTGACGGTGGGTTGTTCGAAGCGAGTGGGTAGGTGGGTTGGTTGGTTGGTTGGTTGGTTGGTTGGTTGGTTGGGCGTTCGCATGAAAGGGGGGATGATCGTAGAGAGAGAGAGAGAGAGAGAGAGAGAGAGAGAGAGAGAGTGAGAAAGAGTGGGGGAGGGGGTGATTGGAATGGTCTAGATACTCGAAAGCACCGGGCATCGATTAAAGCAAATATTTTCGATCAACGATCCGTGAGTCCTATAACTATGCAAATATGTGTTAAATTCCGTTCGAATCAAATTATCAGCTTAGTACGCGACACGTGAGATGTAGTATATGCTCGTGTATTATTGCCTTCTCTCTTCCTCTTCCTCTCTCTCTCTCTCTCTCTCTCTCTCTCTCTCTCTCTTTCTCTCTCTCTCTTTCTTGCACGTTTATCCGTTTAACGGGAAAGTAGATCGATATATTGTTAAAATCGTGCGTTGCTGACGCCTGTACGATTATTTATCGTTTGGATATAATTACGAGAGCTACGTGCCAATCCCATTTCTTGGCTTTTAGACGTCCTAGGAATGCGCTCTAACATGTATTGCCAATTTGGAAAAACGTTTTGACGTGTGAATTTAATCTCACGTCATTTCTCGTGAAATCAACTCGTACACGTGTCCGTAATAAATGATACAAATTAGAATGGATAAGGGAAAAAAAAAAAAAGAAAAGAAAAGGAGACATCGGATATGTAGAAAATGACGAAGAAGAGAAAAAAGAATAGGACCCTCCCCCACCTTTTACTACTACGTTTTTAACGTCTTCTGTCGGATTTAATATTTTTTATCGTTTTTTTTTTTTTTTTTTTTTGGTTTTTCTTTTTACGAATATATTCGTAATTTTTTTTTGTTTTTTGTTTTCGAACGTATTCCAACGAAGCTGTTTATTGTTGCTCTCTCTCTCTCTCTCTCTCTCTCTCTCTCTCTTTTGTCATTATTATTAATTAAATGAAACGTGACGTCAGAGTTGATTCGACGTTTCTATGTGAGAGAAAGAAACAAAAAAAGAGGCAAAAAAGAATGGCAAGTGTTTTATCATCGACAATGACGAACTCGTTTCGTTAAAACTCGCGTAAAATCTGTTTCGTTCACTGCGTAGTATGGAACATATTTAACACATTTTCAAAATATATTTGTCGAAAAATTTTGTCTATCATATATAATTTGTTTTCTCTTTTATTCTACGTTCATCGTGGTCAGTACGTACGGCCGAGTTAAATTTGTCGAATTTTAGGTGAAAAATAATATAAAATTGACGATGATAAAAAAAAAAAAAAAAAATTGTCGACCCCTTCTAATCTCTCATCGTTACTAGTATACGCGATATATCCATTGACTTTGAACTCGTACGACAATAAGCAAAAGTAAAAAATTTTCGAAAATTATCAATCTCCCCGTGATAAAAATTGGACCAATTAATTCTTCAATGTACAATCGACCTATCCCAAATTCGTTGGGACAGGTCCGATAAAACGCCCGATCGACTTTTCCGAACTGTTTGCAAGTCGACGTGACGTTCGACGTCGAAGGAACGAAAAAAAAAAAAAAAAATAAAAACGAAAAAAAAAAAAGAACAAAAAGAAAAGAAGGAAAAGTGATGTTTAGAGAAAAAGAAAGAAGGAAGCATTTTAATTGTCTATCATCATCTTCGAGATTGAACTTAATGTAACTTATATAACTTATTCGCCAACTTGGAACACCTTTGAAGCTTTTAGAACTTGAAGAGTTCCTGCCGCTGCTACTGCTGCTGTTGCTGTTGCTGAAAGATAGATAGAGACAGACAGATAGATAGAACGAGCGAACAAGCGTTGTAGTAAAGAAGAAAGAGAGTGAGTGAGATAGAAAGAGAGAGAAAGAGAGAGAGAGAGAGATTGAGAGAGAGAGAGAGAGAGAGAGAGCGTGTGAAAAGCGTGACAGTTTCTCGGTTAAAGTTGATGCCCACTTAACCCGGTTCCTTTGTCTACCGAGACCAATGCATCCGTCAAGTTCATCTTCCTTTCTTGCTTCCTTCTTCCTTCCTGCAATTGCATGATTAAACGTTTAGAAGAAGAAGAAGAAGAAGAAGAAGAAGAAGAAGAAGAAGAGGAGGAGGAGGAGGAGGAGGAGGAGGAGGACAAAAAGAAAGAAGAGAAAAGAATAGAATGGAAGAGAGAAGAATAGAAAAGGAAAGGAAAAAAAAAAACAGGTTAAAGACTGCCCTGTATATCCTTTCTTGCTTCCTATCGTTCAAAGTATCACTTAGCAAATCTAGTTAGACACCTTTGACGATACAAGTGGTTTATTGATCAAGAAATGTATCATCTACCCCTTGAGGGATATATTACCCTCAGGGACGGCTACATAAAAACCAGGGCCATAATACAGTGCCACCCTCTCACACACACACACACACACACATATATATATATATATTTTTTTTTTGTCTTCCTCATATTGTACTCAATTGACTTTTACCATTTTGGTCTCCATTTTCAAATCTCCATCCAATAAAGCTCTCGATTTATTCGTCACATTAAATTCACGTGCCATTACTAATCAATATGGCTATCGATCATTTCTCCCCCCCCCCCTACACCCCTACCCCCTCCTTTTCCCCCCGCACCCAGATAGATCGTAAGCTTAGTCATTTTAGTTAATAATGCATTCAACGTAGGATCCTGATAACAATGTATTTATTATTCCTATAACGGGTGTTCAAAATGCCGAAGCTTCAATACCACTTATCGTCTCGAAAACATGGCGTCTTCTTCGATCTTCCCTCTCACTTTTCTTTCTCGCTCTTTTTTATTTTTTCTCTCCCCTTAAATAGTAACCTACGCTTTTTATAGCGGCAAAATATTGTACGTAAATAAGAAAAAAAAAAAAAAAAAAGAAGAGAGAAGAAGAAGAAGCTCGGGCAAAAGTTTCCGTAATATTTAACGAAACATTTCGCGGAGGTATCGAAAGACAAGAAATTGCGAAGATGCACGCAGTATCTTCGCCTTGAAATCCAGAGTGTAATGCTAGCGTCTAAACGATTCTTTTTTTTTTTTTTCTTTTCTTTTCTCGAAAAGAAAAGAAAAAAGAAAGGAAACAGAAAACCGAGTCCGCGCGAAAGAGGGGAAAGAGGGGAAAGAAGGAAAGAAGGAAAGAAAGAAAAAAGAAAAGAAGAGAAAACAATTTGTAACCCTACTATTCCGAACGCTCGTTTAAAAACCATTTACATTTCTAAGGGATTCCAAATGTTTGGAAATTTTCCTTTACCCTGTAGATACGACGTTGTACCGATGTTATGTTGCGTGCGGTGATGATGGTGATAGTAATGTTGCTTATAAGGTAGTAGGTAGATATATGTGTGTGTGTGTGTGTATGTATATATATATATATATATATATATATATGACAAAGAGGTTACCCCGAGACCCTCTCTCTAATGTAGCTCCCGCGCGCTAAACCGTATTATTCTAACAGGACGAGCGAGAGATTAAGTGAGACGTCGACAAGCGGAATACCTTATAAGTTCTCGCACGTTTAATAATTTCATGCTAAATTAACTTTGATCCCTATCCCTGGTAATACGTCTTTACACCCATACACACCTATCGCCCCCCCCCCCCTTTCCTCTATCTATTCACTTTACATTTTTCTTCGTGCATATCTATCGGTCTCACGAAATTTTTTCACGTCGACAGAAATTAAGCGATAGGAAAAATAATAAATTAATGAACGAAGACATTAATGAATAAATGAGAAATTGAGTAGGCAAAGAGGAGACCGAAAGAAAGAAAGAAAGAAAGAAAGAAAAAATGTTTGGAGGAAAACGAGTAAGAAGGAACGAACGGAATAAATAAATAAATAAATAAAGAAAGAAAGAAGAACGTGCATCAGTTTGTTCTATTAAATAAGCGAACGACGATAGTCAAAGATTCATATCAAAGAACGAATCTTTGATTTCTTCCCTTCCATCAATTTTCCAGCCATCGAAGTTAATACTTTTTCACGGGCGAGCGATCAAGCAAGAAATCACTGCTCGCACTTGTTCCTTTTTCTTTTTTTTTTTTTCTTTTATTCTTTTCTCATTTGCTTCTATTTTATCTTCCTCTTTTTTTACCCGCCTCTCTTTCTTTTCCCTTCTCTCTCTCTCTCTCTCTCTCTCTCTCTCTTCTTTTTTTCTTTCTTTCTGTTTCTTTCATTCTCTCTCTCTTTTTTTTTTTTTTTAACCACTTCGAGACCACCGTTCTCGTTCTTTGGATTTGCGAATACGAACAACTCGATTCTCTTCCGCCTAGTAGAGTGCATTCGATACATCTCTTTCTGTTTTCTCTCTCTCTCTCTCTCTCTCTCTCTCTCTCTCTCGGCTTTTTTTTGTAACGAACGAAGCTTCGAGAATGGGGGATTTTTCTTACCTAAGGGATGATATAAACTCACTACCCTCCATCCGAAGGATGGTCCTCTGGCACGAATCGATATGATCGTCGACCGATTGAATTTGCCTCTAGCTTTAAAAGAGAAGAACCATTGCTGCTGCTGCTGCTGCTGCTGCTGCTGCTGCTGCTGCTGTTACCGGTGAAATGGAGTAAAGGGCCTTGGAGGGGTTGGTGGGAGGGAGTGAGTGAGAGAGAGAGAGAGAGAGAGAGAGGGGGAGGGGGAGGAGGGCGGTGATCACTGCCTGTGGGTCACGTCTCATCTCTCTTTCTCTACGAACTACAGTGGTGTATCTTCGATTGGACGAATCGAGGATAGAAAGGAATTGCAAAGCGAACGAGTCGGGTCGGGCAGTGCCCTTGACGATGAGATATAGAAAAGCGATAACTCTTCGTTGCAGGAAATGAGCGGTGGGCAATCGAATATTGGATATTGGATCAAAGAACTGATATTTAACTGTTCGCTTTCAAATCCTCTATCTCTCTCTCTCTCTCTCTCTCTCTCTCGTTCATACGTAGGTCCCTCTCCCCTCTCCTTACTCTCCTCCTCCTCCTCCTCCTCCTCCTCCTATTCCTCCTCGTCGTTCTCATTTCTGGCTGCAGCCGACGATGTAAATGTAGGTCGACCATTCGATCGAAGTGCTATTATCCTTTCCATGCGAGGATCACAATTTTTTTTATTCTCCTTCTTCTCCTTCTTCTTCTTCTCCCCTCCCCTCCCCTCTCCACCCCCAACCCCCACCCCCAACCCCCCCCCCGCCCTTCAGATTTTTATATCCAGTTTTCTTTCTTCCCTCCCTCGACCCCGCCCCTTCCCCCATCCCATCTCATACCAACCCTTCCCCGTATAACTCCGAACGATCTATGGCTTCGTGAAGTTTTCCTTTCAACTAATAGCTGCGCGTAGGGTAAAAATAATCTAAGAGGTCGGGACTATGGTGACAGTTGGGGGTGTGCGAGAGGGAGGGGTGAGTGGAGAGGGAGCTATACTTCAACCGGACGAAAAAATTATATCCCGCATACGGCCGAAAATGTCGTGGTGGAGTCGGGGGAAATCGAGAAAAAACAACCAAAAAAAAAAAAAAAGAAGGAAAGAGAAAAAAGGAAGAAAGGAACGAAATACACCAACAATACGAAAATTAACTCAAAATAATAAGAATTTATTCGTTTGAACGAATTGGGTTATAATCGATGTAGACGCTTTTCATCTGTATTGTATCAGGAACAGTGTCGGGAGTATTTCAACGAAAGAAATTTCTTTTTTTTTTTCAACGAAGGAAGAAGGATTTTATTTTATAAATAAATAAAAAATTCCCCTCGGGCTTGATTGCATTCACGATTTCCGTGGGTACCATGTAAATGGCATTCATACGAAACGTTTTGAGCTTTCAAGGTAAACCGGACGGATTACGGAGCACCAATTTCACACACAGACACAGACACACACATACGCGCGCGCGCGCGCGCACAAATTCTCTGCGGTTGATCCATGCCTTATCGATCACTCAACGTTACATCCATTACATACACACGTATGTACATGTAAAAACACATATAGACATGAGATTTTAACGTATAAGAGTTAAGTAATTTCGATGCAAACAGCGTGTTCACGCTTTATACTACATTACACGTTGGATAGCTGTCGTGTAGAGAGAAAGAGAGAAAGAGTTAAAGAGAGAGAGAGAGAGAGAGAGAGAGAGAGAGAGAGAGCCGGTAATCTGAAAGTAAAGGCTGTTGCATTTGCAAGAGGATTTGTTTCTTCAGAATCTACAGAATTTGAAATTTTAAAGAAAAAGCAAAAAACAGGCTTGCGGTATATCCTTAGTCGTCTCCATTGTTCGTGGCTTTGCTATTCCTGAATTTGAAAGAAACACATCTCATGGGTCTTATCTCTCTCTTTCTCTCTCTCTCTCTCTCTCTCTCTCTCTCTCTCTCTTTCGTCTTTCGACCTGCGAACACGTTTCTTTCGAGTCACCCTTTTAGATATGCATACATGTATATGCATATGCATTGGATTTTACGTTGATCCCGACGATTTACTAACGTCGCGAGTTGTTAGACACGAGTCATTAGAACCCAAAACCACCGTCAAAAACGTCAGCCGCCATATTAAATTTACGAGTCATTTTCCAGCGACCCTACCTACTCCTCCAATTGCGTGGAAAATATATTCAACGTGTAAGAAGAGATTAAACCCCTTCTCCCTCCCCCCCCCCCCACATCGTTGACGCTTACGCGTACACGCGGAAACACGAATAAGCTCTCCCCCCTCCCCTCCCCTCAATTTTCGTCAATCTATGCGTATGCATGTACATGTAATTCGTCCGAAACGAAAAATAACCGTGGCGGATTTAAATAACCGTTTTGAGAAGATTAACATTGGGATTTCTTTTTTTAAAAACAAATATCTCGGTGGTAATGAAAAATTTGTTTAGCATTAATTCTATGAGCGGGGATGAGTCGTTCGAGGCGTTCATAAATTTTCGTTGTTTCTAGAAGAATAACGAGTGTTGGGAATGATAAGTTTTGTCTTTTATTATTATTTTTCTTTTCTTTTCTTTCTTTTTTTTTTTTTTTCCTTTTTCTTCGGCATGCGCGACTAAATATTTTTTCATCGTTAATGCATTCCCCGTCGATATAATTTCAAACGTTACAAAATTGGATGACATCATTCAAGAGAAAAAGTATTATTAACCTTTATAAATGAATTATACGCGAACGAAAATACGATTTCTAAATAATCCAATTACTTGATTGATTGACGGATGGATTGATTTAATTTTAACAAAAGCAGATCTACAATTGATAATATATATTTGTTCTATTATAGGGGATAAAGTTGTTATAATATAGGATTATGGATATCGTTTATAATCAAAAAGAGAAATAACAATAACTTAAGATACGATATAGATTGTTGTCTGCATACGAATTCGTCGTTTTCCCGGTATAATATATTTTCTATATTCGAAATTTCAATTCTAACGAAATGATACATTAAAAATGTCATCTTTACGAGATTTGACCCTTCAACGTGTATACATATATCGTGTAAATTTCAAGGTCGAACAAAGCTGTCGCAGTCATCATCATTGACGTACACATGACGTACTTGTACATGTGAATGGTGACACGAGCTATATTCTAGATCTGCAATCATGGAGAGATCGAGAGAGAGAGAGAGAGAGAGAGAGAGAGAGAGAGAGAGAGAGAGAGAGAGAGAGAGAGAGAAAGAGAGAGGTAGAGAGGTAGAGAGAAGAGAGAATTGATGACGAGTAAGTAGTTTGTGATATTAAACGGATCATGCGCATATTATTCGAACATGCGATAATACTCGCGTGACGTGGACGACGACGGATAGGAAAGTGAATGGTGGATAGGAAGATACCACGTGTAGTTTCTATATCTATTAATCTATCTAGATAAGCTCCTCCTGTCCGATTCATACATATTCATATATACATATGTATTTATGTATGTATGTATGTATGTATGTATGCCTATTATGTACGTATGCATGTATGCTTATAATGTGCCTATCTGTGCAATCACAATATTCGAACCAAAGTCAAAATAGTTCAAATTCAATAGAACCCGGCGATCCTGATTATTCCAAGCCAATCCCGGGGATCGACTCGAGACGAGTTCGAATCAATCGGATAATCGAGTTCATCGACTCTGAATACGCGGAATCCTGTTTTGCCTAATAAAGGAGAAGTCCTATAAACTCAGAGAAACGTGACTTCTAAAATGTACCCTTACCTACACAGTCACCCCAACCCCTACCTCATCCCAATCCAACCCAACCCAACCCAACTCAACCCAATCCGACCCCTCGTCCCTTTCGATGGAATTCAATTTTAAGAAGAAGTTGCTAGGGGGTGGGAAAACATTCTGTTCTTTGGTTTAATATTTGCGAGACGAGAACGTCGAATTATTCTCTTGTTATGTTTTTTCTAATATCTTTTCTACGTTATTATTATTATTATTTTTTTTTTTTTTTTATATATACATACACAAAGTAAAACAAACTTTAGCAAGTTCACGAAAAATATAATTAGATCGCCATTTATTGGGTCAGTATTTTAAATAAATAAAATCGGTTTCTGTAATGAAACATCGATACGCAATATTTATTACGTATGTGTTGCAAAACTCGCGATACTTAATTATTTATATTGATCGAAAAATATTCATACACGCTAATCGTATATTTTACGAAATATTTCTCATCTATTAATAAATATACCGATCGAATGAATTGAAGTATTACAAATGCGTATGTATTATGTTAAATATCAACTTCTTTGAAAATATTTTTATTATCTTTATTATTTTTATTATTTCATTATACTATATTATATTATATTTCTTATACTATACTAGTATATAATAAAACATATAGTATATAATAAAATATTATATACTATATATAATCGTTATTATTTTTCTCAACGATTTTACGTGAAACAGTATCATCCCTTTTATTATTATTTGTATTATTATTAGTATTATCATTATTATTATTATTATTATTGTTATAATATTTTTGTTTAGAAATTTGGAAAGATTTACTTCACATCTTCTCCCCTCCCCCTCTCCTCACACGAATCATTCACAGTAACATTCCAATTATCGATTTTATCAACTTCTTCAGAGCAATGAATCAAGAAAAAAAAAATAACATAGAATCTATTAAATGCTCGTTACTAACCGAGATAATGAACCTACCTGAATGTAACAATTGTTAGAAGTTTACAATCATGACCTTGAAATAAAGTACCTATTGTCGTGATAACTTGCAAGGAATCAACCGGTCGCCTCCTGCATCCCATTTTGTCGCGTTATTTTGTCTTCTTTTAAGAAGGAAAAACACCTTTGTCGGGCTACTCCTACAAGTCTTCTGAAATTTAAAGGAAAATTCTTCTTGAACATTATTTATTTACTACAAAGAGAATAACATTTTGAAAAAGAAAATTGGAAAAAAAATATATATATATAAAATTTGTTTTATATTGCACATAGGTAAATAATTTCGAAACGAATTTAATAATAAATATATTAAATAATGTCTATTTATATCTCCATTGAAACATGAAAAATGAACAGATAGAGAAAAATCATTATAATCATCATCGTCGTCATCGTCGTCATCGTTATCGTCATCATAGAAAATATTAGATTTTGATTGAATTTAAATTCAGCCATTAGCTCGAGTGTACTTACGTTATCTACGTTTATAATATTTCGCAAGTAATATCGATTTACCAGGTTTCACCATTTGGAAGTTGCTGCATACGGAGAGACACACGGGTTAAAGACTCCACTATTAAATATTAATTAATTTTAGAACCAATTATATTCAATATAATTACTATTACATATTCGATAAGAAATTATTATAATTTGACGAAAATTTTACGAATTCGTTTGATATCGACCTACTTATCCGTAAGAAAAACGAGTAGAACATTTTATGAAACTCTATTCCAACCTCGGATATATATATATATATATATATATATATATACCCTATAAACCTTACATAAAAATTATTTACCTTATTAAACATTATTTGATACTATAAATAAATAACATCTATAAATATATATAACATGATTTTCTAGAAAAGCGATAGAAATAATTTTTTTTTTTTGAGATTAAAGATCGCCCAATTGAATTTTATTCTTTTCTTATTTCTTCAAACGATATAAACAGCCCGGTTATCTGTGAATATAAAATATATAAAACGCTTTATAATTGAATTAGGAAGCGACGAAAATAATATCAAAGTCTTATACAACAGATCAGCAATCGCCTGTAAAAAATTAAACGTCAAAAACCATTGTAGAATCAAAATGATATACGAATTTTATACAATAGGTTAGCAGCCATCTGTAAACGTAAAACATAAAAGAAAAAAGATTTCATAATTAAACAAGGTGCAATCAAAATATTATAATATGTGAATTTTATATAATAAATCAGAATCAGTCACGTCATCTGTGACGTAGAACATCAAAAACATTTTATAATCGAATAAGAAATATTCGATATATATTGTGTGTATATATGTATACGTATATATATATATATAAATGTGTGTATGTATACATATAATATTAAAATAGGATCAGACTGTTCAGCATATAAATCCTATAATTATATTATTATATATAAGTCTAATATGATACGAAATAGGATTAATAAACTATAAATGATTAAATCAAGCTTATGAAACATTATATACACGACATATATAATGTAAATGAGAAGTTATACGAACCGGAATGAGCGAGTTCTAACACGTCTTGAAAGCAGCTTTACAGGAAGGTAACTGCGTAACACGTTAATAAGAACGAACTGAGAATGTTGTGTCAAGGTCGAGTTCTCGATCGTCCTTTGATTGTTTACATGTACCTTTCCCGTTATTTCCTAAATTCTCTTAATAGTACAGTGTGTACATACACATAAACACAATATATATGTGTGCGTGTTTGTAATAAGATTCTATCGCGCTCGATTGCCTTTTGTTGTCCTGTTCTTCGGGGACTGTAAATACGTAAATTGGTATTAGAATTTCTAAGCTGTTACCTATATCCTAATGTTGTCTTGCTCATACTATCAAAAGAGCCCTCGTTTGTATGTAAGTACTTTAAAAGAGATTTAAATTTACGCGTGCGTGTAAAGCGGTTAGGTTAATATTATTTCTAGCCTACCGCGTAGTTTTCTCAATTTCTAAGCATCCTTGAAAAGTCGAGAAATATTAGATCGATATTAATAGATGTAGAAAATTAATTGCACGTGTACGTATATGTGTACAAAAAGTATATAGATACATACACACACACACACACATTTAAACACATATTTACACACACCATACACACACGCACACACAAAACATGTATGTATGTATGTATGTATGCATGTATGTATACCTGTGTGTGTATATGAAAATCGTATATAGGATCGAAATACAATAGAACACGACTAATTAACGAAAGGATTGTTAATTAGAGCATCGTTAATAGACGAGAAAAGTATCGATATCACGATAATGTGAGAGGAAAGTACGAAATGAGAAGAGTCCCCGGAGAACACCGAGACGTAGATTTTATTATCTCGAATATCTTTTGAACGTGACGATGCCAATGATTCGCCAACATTAACATATTAAAATGGCGTTTTCGACGATCGATCGGTATATAAAATAAGATCGTACGTTAGACAATAATAAACTAATTACCTTTAATCGACGAGACAACGTAACTACGACGCAATCGGTGTCACCGTACAATTTAAAATGGCAGGTCATTTGACAACATGGAGACCGAAAGGACCCACGCGCATGCGCAGTACGTCATCTTTAGAAACGGCAACAAAATGCCTCGTAATTTATCGATCTATTGTAACGTTAGAGATACGATATAAGAGGTTGAAAAATATTTAAACGTATCCTTCTTCGATAAAACAACGTAAATTAATCATTGCGATTCGATATCCATAGAAATAAAGCTCATAAAAAAAGAATGAGATGGAAGGTTGTATAGAAATTGCTCATGCGTGCGTATCTTTTATTCTCGACGTTGTCATGACTTGTTAACGATATCGATTGGAAATTATTTATTTAAGAATCGATATATATATATATATATATATATATATATATATATATATATATATGAATATATATGTATAAAGTAAAAGGATAAAAATTTCATAAATCTCTAAAAATCCAAAACCACGACATATAAAAAGGTATTATTACATTTATCAGAAATATATATAATTTATCAGAAATCTGTACCGTAAAACAAGCTCCGTTGAATAAGAAAAAGATATTTTCATTTATCTTAAGGTTCTTTTTCTTTTTTTTACATAATTCGATTTAATTAAATCTCGCTTACCGGCTTGAACGAAAACATTTTATGACGAAAAGATATGGTAAGAAATGAATAGTTAATTTTTTAATTTTCGATCGAAATCACTCGCTATCCTCGAAAATAATATTTTTGTTTTGTTTATAAACAAAAGAAAGAAAGAATACAAGTCCATGAATCATTTCAATAAATTTTCATTAATCGATTAAACATTCTAAATATCGAATATACTTTTATCTTTTTTCAAAAAAAAAAAAAAAGGAAAGAAAAAAAATCCAATCCATTTTCATCGATGTGAATCGGTAAGCTTTATCTATCGTTCGTTTTCGATTGAAATCACGTATTTCGAGAAAGTATTAAAAATTTCGTCTTTTTTCCAAAAAAAAAAAAAAGGAAAGAAAAAAATATCAAATCCATTTTCATCGATATAAATCGGTAAGCTTTATCTATCGTTCGTTTTCTGTTGAAATCACGTATTTCTAGAACGTATTAAAAAAAAAAAAATAAGATTATTCTTTCATTGTTTATTCTTTATCTTTCGCCATCTATCTATCTGTCTGTCTGTCTGTCTTGTCTGTCTGTCTGTCTGTCTGTCTGTCTGTCTGTCTGTCTGTCTGTCTGTCTGTCTGTCTGTCTGTCTTTGTCGGTGCAACTTGATACGTCTAAGCGCGGATGAGCAGTTAGTCCGATGAATCTTTGTGCTGGCTTAGGGAAGCATGCGCACCGTGAAATCAGAGTACAAGCCGGCTGTAAATATTCATAGTGCTCTCGAACCGCAATCAGTGGGAAGCAACGTTGCATACAGAAACGACTGCATCATGCATAATCCTGTAAATCGCCGGACGAGGTTCGCGTCAACGAGTGCCTTGGTGCTTAAAACCGATGACTTACTCGCGATCCCTTCGAAAATTGTGTAGAGAAATCGATCGACGAAGCCTCTTGGTAACAAGCGAATCCTCTTATCGGAAATGTAAACAACATGTTTGGTATATCACAATTATTTCCATTTCGTTTATTTCCATCTATATATGCAATAACATTAGAATATTGTTCTTAATTTATTTGTTTAATTTCCTTTATTAATTATTTATAAATCTATCAGTTTGTTACACTGCTTTAGTTTTCGAAAATCGAAATTATTACGGGATCGCGTTATTGTACGTGCCTGGACGTATTTTTTAATCTACTACGTTCTAAAATAAAAAACAAATATAGGTGTGTATATAGTTAAATCACATAAATAATCATTCAATTCAACGAGACTATATTTGAATGGTCCACTCTGTAAACAAAAAAAAAAAGATAAGTCCACCTGACCGAGATTTTTAAGATTTTTTGAAATATGTCGTAGGTATCAACATTTTTTTTTTTTTTTGTACATAGATATAATTCTTAGCACCGTTCGCTTTGTTAATCTTTATTTATTATATTATTCGTCCTGTGACGTGGTTCACATGTTTCACGTGTCAATTTGTACAAAAAGAAAATACAATTAAGTAATCCTCGATTGATTAAAAAATATAACAAATACAAAAGTATAACATATTGTCTTTCAGTTAAGGTCTCTATTGTAGCAAGTTAATTGGTAGCCTGACGCAATCCTGACGCAACTGATGTCAATTGAAATCAAGCTCAAACTTAATGTGAACTAATTGAAATTAAACCATAACTAATTTAATTGTGATTTTAGTTTTGTGTTGCGTCATTAACTGAATGCTCTACCGATAATTAACTCGAATGACATTTCTTTCTTATCTCGAAAAAAAATTTAATTATCATTTGCTATTTGGATTAAAACTTTTAAGGGTAACTGAAACATATTCTTGAATTACCAAGAAACAAAAGAAAATAGAAAAAATAGATTCGATAAAGTATTTACGAACTTTTCAGCATTATTTTTTTTTAATCTTCTTTTTGATAGAAATAAAAATTTTTTTTTAATTCGATAAAGAACGATCACAAAGAAATAATATCATTATATTTGCTAACGAAAATTTTAGTTTCGTATCCTCAACGATACGAGATATTTAGGTGTCTTGATTTAAATAAAAAAAAAAAAAAACACTGTACATTGAAACATTAACTTTATATGAAATACGATATATCAAGGATTCAAACAAAAAAAAGATATGAGAGAAATTAAATATATATATATATATATATATATATATATATATATATATATATATATATATATATATATGCATTTCGTTATTCTCATCGATTTGTATGGACCCCACGTAATATTATCGAAATCGTTCGATGTTAAAATGATTCTCTATTGTCCGAATATCTCTGAATTGATGATTGTTGAAATATCGAGTGTTGTTAATAAAACTATAGCCGATATCCAGGAGTCGAACGATCTCGATAATATTTATATAATGCATACAAATCTATGAGATTTATATATATACATATATATATATATATATATATATATATATATATATATATATAAACAAAAAAAGAGACGTGCGAATTCACAACAATATTTCGATGTTGGCCATTCTGTGATTACTACGGCAAGCGATACATTTATTATATTTTTCTTTTTTTTTTATTTCTTTTTTCTCAAAATTTACATCATATCGCCGCCAGACATGAATCTTTTTAAATTTATTTTCAACTTTTGACGAAGCAAAGAAAAAGGAGTGAAAGACAAAAAGAGAGAAAAAGAAAATGAAAAAGAAACAAGAGTAATACAAATACAAATTTTTTTGCGAGAATCGATCGAACCTAATCGATTAGAATTTGACGGGAATCATTTATGCAAAAGATAAATATATCAGGATATATCGGTCCCCCCTTTCTTGACGAAAGTCATCGTAAACATAGAAAAACCTAAAATCTAATTTCAAAGGAGTGTTCATTTATAGTGGTTTGTTTTAAAATATTCGTAGCACGTTTAGGGCGACAATCAGCGTGGGATTGTGATATAGAATAGTGTTGGGAATTACTTCACTGATTGCGAATGAGTGGCAGCAGTAGCTCCGACGTTGGCTTACACGTTGGCAAAAGGGAATTTGCTGTTTAAGGTCCGTCACGAAGACAGCTGTTTCTTGGTTGAGGCTAGAAAGCGTTTCAGTCGTTTCTACGGCATTTAGATTCTAGCTTTTGGAATTCAAACGATAAGACGTTGCAGTTCGTATATGCTTTACTTGCTACGTAAATGTCTGTAATATCTCTTTCTCTCTCTCTCTCTCTCCCTCTCTCTCTATCTCTCTCTTTCTATATATATATATATATATATATATATATATATATATATATATATATATATATCCCTCCCTCTCTCTTTCTCTCTCGCTTCAATCTACCCATCTATCTCGTTTGCTCTCCATTAAGTACAAGATATTTGCTTGAAGGATTTTGATCCTGAAGGCGGTATCCATCTTGTTTACCTAAAGTAAAGTCAAAGTACGTAAGTAGTATGTATGTATGCGTCCTCTCTTAGAAACTTATGTTAAGTGTATGTATAATGTATGTAGGTATACAATGCCAAACTTTATTTTTACGTGTACATATATATATATATATATATATATATATATATACCAGATAATTAATTTATAATTATACATAATAGTTTGTAACGATTTAAATAAAAATTCGCAAAGGTATAAATATCCCCGATCCGATCCAACTTTCTGTTGATTCTTAACTTTCTTATCTCTCTAAGATATTTGAAGCGTATACTTAAAAATTGTTAATGGTCATTTATGAAGGTTGAAGAAGGAAGGATGAGAGGAAACAAAGGAGAAAAGGAAGAGAGAAGAAAAAAGGAGCAAACGAATAGAGACTTTCATCGGGATGATATATAAAGAGAAAAGTTTCGAGAAAGCGATTTTGAAAAAAACAAAAAGAAAAAAAAAAAAAAGATAAAAAGTCCGTCACGTTCCCGTGGTCGGGAAGGTAGTTGCGGCGGATTTGCTTCAAGACGAAAAGTCCGTCCAACTCCTTTCCGTCTCGGAGACATGGTTATCTCGTCGATCGTTCATGAATTCGTTCCAGTTTCTCGGATAAACTTCGACGGTGGCTTTGCAGAACGGGTCTTCGAGTGACGACAATCTCTAAACTTCAAGAAACGGAAGAAAACTACATAGAAAACGACGTTGGATTATATTGGAAAGCAATAACCTAACGTAAAAGGACATCTTGTCATTCTCTTCTAAGTCCTGCAACATCGTTCATTTTATTACGCCCAAGGATTTTGAATAAGGCGTATGGTATAAAGGTGTTATAACGTCGATAATATGTACGACTATACGTAAAATAATTTTTAACCCTATGTTTGTGCGCACACCTCGAAATAATTTCAAGTTCGTTCTCTATCGGGTTAGAAACGTGTCTACGATCCATTCAATTCGAACTGCTGTCACTTATAACGAATGATAAATAATTTTCACTACAAAACGATACCGCATGTTCTTCGAACTAGATACGGATTATTGGATAAGTGATATCGTAATTTTTTGAAATCTTATATAAATCCATGCTTTTTTTCTTATTCGAAAATTATATATATATATATATATATATATATATATATATATATATATATATAGAAGGTTAAAAAAAAAAATTAAGTTCACGTCGAGCTTCATTTATCTGTTAAATTTCTTTCGCACGTTTATCAACGATTCGGATCCGCAAGAAAAAGAAATAAAAGAGAGAGAGAGAGAGAGAGAGAGAGAGAGAGAATTCATGTCTAGAGTTTTCATTAGTCTCTCTCACTTCGTTATCTTTGAAATGATAATTTTGTCGATGCTACACACATACAAACACACAGACACTCTCTCTCTCTCTCTCTCTCTCTCTTTCTAAAGTAACAGCCAGGAAGAACAGTACAGAATTTGTAATCATGTCGGTTAGATATTTCGATGTTACAGAAGTTGCACCGTATCCTGCACTCTCTGGTAACGGATAAGATAAACATAGGAAAGGGTAAAATGGGATCGGTAGCTGACTCGAAAAACTTTACAGAATACGATGTAAACTATTCGAAGTTATCAGTATTCTTTTCACATCGGTAAACATCATATTTGTGCATATACATAGGTACCGCCCTCTTATCAAATTCCTATTTTCTATACTCTTTTCCCCCCTTTTTATCTTTTTCATTTTTTTTTCTTCTCTCTTCCACCAAAGAACCACATCCCCATGGAATTTTCATTCAATTAAATACGAGAGAATATTTTTTCTGCGAAGTGTCGACCTATTCGAATTTCTCAAAAGATTTGTCTCTCTCTCTCTCTCTCTCTCTCTCTCTCTATTTCTCCTACACAGTCTCTTTCTTAATGTAAAAATCTTGTTTGAGTTTTCCACGCATAATGCGTTACGAAATAAACAACCATTTTCTCGTGTTTAATCTCATAAACCGTCGCCATTTTGTTTTTAAGATATAAGGCTAGTCACCGATTTAAGTACTTAAGTACGTGTACTTACTTATTTAGGTATATATACTTATAATTATATCTCTCGTAGAATTGCATTCGGGGATATCACGCAGTTCATTGGAATTGTAAGGAATAAAAGCGAATTTTCTAGGAAATACAATTCTCTCTCTCTCTCTCTCTATCTATCTATATATATATATATATATATATATATATATATATATATATATATATATTGTACACATACACACATATGCACACGAACATTTCATGTATTTATATATTCATCTCGGTATATAATTATATGAACATATATAAAATATCGAAATGACGTGAAATAACATACTGAATTTAAATTTGATAATGTCATTATTTGGAATATTACCAATCCCCGAGGATACGACGGTGGAATTAATCATGTTGTTATCCCGACGTAAAAGTTATTCCTATGAAAATGATGGAGAGCGTAGCAGAGAAAACGAGAGAAACAGAGAGAGAGAGAGAGAGAGAGAGAGAGAGAGAGAGAGAGAGAGAGAGAGAGAGAGAGAAATAGAGATAGAGATATAGAGTGAAATTATGCATTCTCTGTGCAACCTCCTTGCACTATATGCACGTGTGCTCGTCATCGTATAAATTACCCATTACCAACGGGGGCCCTTCTCGGGTTCTCTTGTTCCTTAAAAATACGCGATATGTTCGGTCGTTGAAAGAAACGGGGAGGGGAGGAGAAGGTATTATTTTATGCTGAATAAGCTTATGTCTTCCATAATGTTACATGTAAGTTTCCTATTCCCTAAAGCACAAAAAATTACAATTTGTTCTCTCTCTCTCTCTCTCTCTCTCTCTCTCTTTCTCTTGGTTCATTTTACATTTACTTTTCTTTACTTTGTCCTTCTCTATCTTTTCTTTACTTTACTCTTTCTTTTTATTTTCTTTCTTTCTCTTCTATTCTCTTCTTTTCTTTTCTTTTCTTTTCTTTTCTTTTTCGTCGTAACGAAGAAAAAATAGTTGATACGCATACTTTACATCCATTTTGAAATATCCAGTCATTGTAAAAATTGTTCGATCGTTTCTCGACGAAATTTGTAATATTATTATTGATCACGTAATTATTGTTAAATTATTAATCATTTTTCCTATTGGACATTTCAATGAACATCATTTTCTAATTCTTCTTTTTCAATTTGTCTCTCTCTCTCTCTCTCTCTCTCTCTCTCACTGTATTTATCTTCATCTCTTTCTGTCTTTTATTCTCGCATCATGGAATGCAAATTAATCGTAGGACGCAAAGAAAAAATAAGTATCCACTTAACAAAATTCGTTCGCGTCTTAATAATGTATGTTCTTCGAAGTAACAACGGTTAAATAATCTTTGGAAAAAAATTCCTTTTCACCTTTTACACCCGTTTATTTTCCATTGCAATAAATTTTTAAATCGATATCCATATCCATTATCGATTTTTACTTCGAAACTTATTCGAAAATTAGGAAGATGTTATTTACGTATAAGTATTTACGCGTTAATCTGTTCGTATTAAATATGTTCGTGAAATGTTAATAAACATGAAAGACTTGGTTTTAGAAATATGTAGTTGAAAAGTCCCTACAAGATCCCGTAATGGTCGTTCTAATTTTTTCATTTTTCTTTCGTTACAAATTATTTTCTATCCTCACGGTGTTCACACACGCACACACGCACGCACACACACACACACTTGCTTTATATATCCTGAGACTAAGAGGTGTCCGAGCGAATTTGCACTTTATGAAAGAGATCATCGACTTCCTTCCTTTTTTGCTCACTCTCTCTCTCTCTCTCTCTCTCTCTCTCTCTCTCTCTCTCTCTCTCTCTCTATCTATCTATCTATCTATCTATCCATCTATCCATCCATCTATCTATCTATCTATCTATCTATCCATCTCTCTCTCTCTCTCTCTCTCTCTCTCTCTCTCTCTCTCTCTTTTCTTTTCCTCTTTCATTTTTCTTGTCCTTTTTGTTTCGCAAAAAATAAAGGGAATTGCACGCCATCCCTCGTTTTATCTTTTCTCCTTTCTTTTCCTTTTACTTCATACGATCGTTGCTCGGAATCTTTTTTTAGTGGTAACAACAGAAAGAGAGAGACAGTGAGAGAGAGAGAGAGAGAGAGAGACAATTTTCGTCCAGCTTGCCGGCGATGGACCAGTCGAAAGAGATCGCGTACAAAAACAAAGGGAATTGAAACTGTGCGCTTGTGTGTCCGACTTATTTATAGGAAAAGTTCGACGATAAACTTTCGACGGAAGATAGGAAAGAGAGAGAGAGAGAGAGAGAGAGAGAGAAAAGAGTGGCGTCGGTGTTGTTGATGGTGCCGAGAGAAGTCTGTCGAGAACGGGGGAGGATTGATTGAAAGTGGTGGTGGTGGTGGTGGTGGTGGTAGTACTGGGTTGTAAGAGGTACGGGGGTGAAGAGAAAGGGAATCGGTTTTCTGCTAGCAAGTTGGAGTGTCGTAGCCGAAAAACAACGCAGTTATATAACTTTATATATACATAAAGTAAAACAACGACTCCTTTCCGTGTTACTCCTCATCCTCTCATCATTGTTGTCGTTGGTTTCCTCCTATGTTTCCCCTCTTGATGCTCCCTGCGTTGTTTACAACGTTCTCTCTCTCTCTTTCTCTCTCTCTCTCTCTCTCTCTCTCTCTCTCTTTCTTTCTCGCTCGCTCGCTCACTCACTCACTCACTCACACACACACTATGGATACAGTATTTCGTGAGATATTAAATCCCTCTGACGTGTATCTATCTCGATATATAACCAGGACCAGCGGCAATTGCAACGGCAATGTTAAAAGCAACAGCAACTGCAACAGAAGTAGCAACATATGTATAGTAACTAATAATTTAGTTCCTTACTCATCGTCGTTCATCATGCATCACTATGTTTTTTTTGGTATATAACGGGAGCGTAATAATAAATCATCAGAGTCGATTTCACGTATCTAGGATAACGTTCTCTTTTTCAGTAATCGTATGGATCTAATCGTATCGATAAAAATACGATAGCGTGTTAGATTTACGACGTGATCGATCGAGATCTCATTTTTCTTTTTCTTTTTCTTCTTTTTTTTTTTATCAGAACATTTTATTGCGTGTGTATAGTTCTCTTTCTTTCTTTCTTTTTTTTTTTTCTCTTGAAGGGAAATAACATTACAACTCGATTATTATCATAAGTTATTGATAATAATTATTAAATACATTATTGATTATTATTTGACTGAAATCTTTTCTATGTGTAAAATTGCGTTAATTATAAATATGACATTATCAGACAGTACGATTATATGTAATATTAACATTAATGCGATACCGTAGAACGTTTCGTTTCTTTTCCATTTACGTTTTCTTCTTTTTTTTTTTTGTTTTTTAATATTATTGATTGTCACTTAAAAATATTGCAATACTTTCTCAGTCATCGATCAATGGGTGGTCGAGATAAAAGCAAATTCCGACCTATTTATGATCGTTCTTTCGGATCAACATTCTCATTCATCTTCTTTTGAATGCGTCAAAAATCGTATTACAAACTGCTCTCTCTCTCTCTCTCTCTCTCTCTCTCTCTCTCTCTCTCTCTCTTTCTCGCTGGTAAAAGCGTTTTATAAATTAGAATATATAAAGATTCTTAAAAGGAACACGATAAAATATGACGAGCCGTATCTTATCTTGTAAGCATTGGATTTACTCTAAGAGACGTCCTTGACAGAGGGAAAAGCTCTCTCTCTCTCTCTCTCTCTCTCTCTCTCTCTCTCTCTCTCTCACACACACGCAAACACGCGCGCGTGCACACGCTAACTCACTCACTTCTTTTCTTTCGATTTTCTAACAACTTATTGCAAGCACGAGGAAGCACTAGGTAGCTGTGACGACGTCGAGTGAAATAGGAAGGCACTTCGCCGGCGGAAGTAGGAATCTTTTGGTTGTCGTTATAACGGGTGACAACGACGAGACTCAGATTGAAATGAAAAGTCCGGATCGAATTTTGTGAAAAGTACTCCCCTTTCAATTCCCCCGTCACGCTGATGGTGCACCACCATTGGCCCGACACGCTCTTCACAGAACCGGAAATTTTTCTCTGACGTAGATGACAACACCGGTGTCAACTTTATGTGAGCCTTTTGCCATTTCAAACGCCAAGTTTTTCGTTCTTCTCCGATAAACGAGTCTACGCTCGCTTCTATGCGCGTTCGTGCGTGTGTACGTGCGTACGTACGTAATACGGGATTGTCGTTATATCGTGGTAAATAATTTTCGAACGATCGAGCAACATTTTGTCGTCGTCAAATCTCGATATTTTCAATCGTCGAAAGATATCGTTTTAAATCGGAACGAAATTTACGATGGAAAAGATTTCGAAAAGGATCGTGATTTGTTAAGTTTCGAACGATCGAGGATATTACTTTGGTGAGTGAATTTCGTCGAATAATTCACGATAAATTGTTATGGATCAAAAAATATAATTTTCGAACGATCGACGTTTCGTCGTCGTCAATTTTTCTCTACGTTCGTACGAAAGATTTCGTCCATCGGGGGCAACGTAATTTACGATCGCAAAGAAAAAAATAATAATTTCGGACGAATTCGATGATTATTCGATCGTATAGTGAACGACGATCGAGTTGACACGGCGTGTAAATTTGCATCAATTTTTTTTTTTTTTTTTTTTTCATCAACTTTAAATCAATGTAGCACGAACGATGGCGTTCGTATTAGATGATAGAAATTTGTAAATTTTACGTAAATTAACACGCGTCAAGCAGATTCGTCGACGTACGAACTTTACTTACGTAGTTTGGTGTCTTCTTATTTTAGAATTACACGAGTAAACCGAATGTCACATTTGTAAATAAACGTTCAAGCAAATATGGTAGTACGCGCTGTCGAAGTTAGTTATGATCGTTGCGACGCAAAACTTTAGTTTTGTAAATTTCTACGGGGAGATATTCAGGTACAACGTTTACCAAACTAGTATCGCTTTTATCAAAATCAAACGTTTATCGACTCGATGATTTCACATTTCACCTTTCAAATTTATTCCCTTTTCGAATGGAATCGATATGTTTTCAAACGTCAATCACGCGTTATGTAATTTTTCGAAGCGTCATAACGTTCGTTAGCGTCCATTTTGTAATCGTTCCATTTTTTCTCCTCCTCCTCCTCCTCCTCCTCCTCCTCCTCCTCCTCCTCCTCCCCCTCCCCGTAACTTTCGTCATCAATTATTCCCAGAGCCATTTTTTCTCTTTTTTTTTTTTCTCTTTAACTGAGCAGAAAAAAAGGATCGTGAAAAAAATAATAAAAGAAACGGAAAGAAGATAATGGAAGATCACAAAATTTGAATGAAGAAAAAAGAAAAGAGAAAAAAGAAACGAGTGAAAATAAAAAGAGAAGAGAAAAATCGTAATCCCTCCTCCCCTTCCCGTAAATACGACGAAATTTTCAATTTAAAAGTGGAGAGAAAATCTCGCGAAAGAGACCTCGCGATAATACGATCCTCCGATGTAGATTTTTAACGTCGGCGAATTGAAAGGGTGGGAGGTGGTGGGGTGAGGAGGAAGGGAGAACAAAATTTATCAAAAGTATGTCGCGCCTCGCTAAATGGTGATGGTTAGGATCAAGTTAGTTTAACCTCGATGCGTGTTTTATTGTTAGAGACCCGGCACGAAAAGAAGAAAATCCAATTGCCAGTAGAATCATTTCTCTCCGCGTATTTAGCGGCTTAGAAAGGACATATAAGAGTTTATCTTCGTTCATCTTCGTTCATCTTCGTTCATCTTCGTTCATCCTCGTTCATCCTCGTTCATCCTCGTTCATCCTCGTTCATCCTCGTTCATCTTCCTTCATCTTCCTTCATCTTCCTTCATCCTCGTTCATCTTCTTTCATCTTCTTTCATCTTCCTTCATCTTCTTTCATCTTCCTTCATCTTCCTTCATCTTCGTTCATCTTCGTTCGTTTTCTTCATCTTCTTTACCTTCTTCATTTTCCTCATCGCCTTCTTCATCTTCATCTTCATTATCTTTTTCATCATCTTCTTCATTTTCTCTTCTAATTCTTCTCTTCTATATCTTTCACTATCTCCCTCAGAGGTACACATATGAACATTACAGAGAAACACAGAGGACACAATAGGAGTATTTGCATAAGGGTAAGAACGGCATCGCAAGAGCGGAGAATCGAGTGGTACAAAAACTAGATCAGCACTCGGAGCTTGATCGGGGTTCGTTTTTATTTTATTTTGTTATTTTCTTTTCTTTTTTTTTTTTTTTTTCTTTCCTTTGTTATTACAATTACCAGATCTAATTCTACCGAGGAGAATATCTTGAGCAACGGCCATAGTCGACGTTGATAATGATTATTAAGATCGAACGAACGCGGAATTTAACTTTATGCGTATTATTGCAATTAATTCGAAACGTACGTTTGTAGGCGCACTAAGCAATAAACACACATAACTCAATAGTAATATTGTTTTATAATAGTAATAATAAAAAAAAAAAAAAATACTCACATTCCAGCGTCGGCTCCTTTTTCTCCATTTTCTTTTTTTTTTTTTTTTTTCTTTTTTTTTGACGATTTTCCATTTACACATATTTTTTCTTTTTTTTTTTTTAATTTTTCATCGAATTAAAAAAAGAATCATTCTTCTTCGAGTTATTAAAAAAAAAAAAAAAAAAAAATCTGCGGTTTCGGTAGAAATGTTACGAATATTGTTTCTTTTTCTTTCTTTCATTTCCTTCTTCTTCTTCTTCTTCTTCCTCTTCCACTTATATTTGACCTTTTTAACCTTGACAAGAAAAGTAAAGAAATGAGAGGATATCTTTCAATACTGATAAAAGAGAAAGAGAGAGAGAGAAAGAAAGAGAGAGAGAGAAAGAGAGAGAGAGAGAGAGAGAGAGAGAGAGAGAGAGAGTAGTATTGTTCGGGCGGATATAAGATGGAATTTTATAGATCGCTATAGCAAAACTATCCTAGAGAGTCTAAAGAACGATTGTTATATGGTAACACAAATATACGGAGGCGAATACGTACAGGACATGGAGACATTTACGATTAAACTTCTATTCGGTAAGAACGAAACTTCTCATTTCATATTTCTACGGTAAAGTACGAAGAACTTTACCGAAAAGTTTTCGGAAAAATATTCCCCTAGATATTTTCCCGTAGATATAGACGAACGACGTACGTCGATTCGATAAGAACGAACGAATGAACGAGATTTGTCACATTTCTCTCTCTCCCTCTCTCTCTCTCTCTCTCTCTCTCTCGAATAAATGAAATTTTTTCCCTCTTTACAATTGGAGATGCGTCCTGGCTTTAATGTGGCTAATAAAGCAAAGAAGCAATTACGGAACGCTTCATCCGTATCATGGTTATTCGTGGAAAAACAGAAAGAGAGAGAGAGAGAGAGAGAGAGAAAGAGAAAGAGAGAGAGAGAGAGAGAGAGAGAGAGAGAGAGTAGGAGTTGATGGAAGCTTTCGAGTGCCGACTAGTTTCTCTTAGAAATGAAAAGCTTTGCGTGGAGCTCACGTCGAGTAAGTCGCTTGAAAATCTTCAATATCTCTCTCTCTCTCTCTCTCTCTCTCTCTCTCTCTCTCTCTCTAATTTCTCCCTCTCCCTCTCCCTCCTTTTCTACCGTTGCGTTGTGTTACTACTAGCCGTGAGAATAGAAGGAAAGAGAGATAGAGAAAGATAGAAATAGACTCTACTGGCCAAAAGTATCCACAGGGGTTTTCTGCTCACGTCAGTCTAATTCACTCTCGTAATACATTAGTTTCTCTCGTGCTTCTAGCGAGAATAGTGTACGGACATAGATATATACATAAACGTGTGTGTTAGATGCCTGTTTTGTGTGTATATATATATATATATATATATATAGCTATATTTATCTATGCAGTCGAGAGTATCCATCCTGAATTCTCTATATCCTCTAGTTACTCATAGTTCTATCTTGGTTTCTGATTAAAGCGGAAAGATCTGGAGTTTATATTCGTAGTAATGAGGCCCGGATACAGTTCACCGGCGCCATTTTGCTATAGTAGTTCGCCCTAACGATTAACAAGGATGCTGTGATATACAACGATCTTGTGAAATATCGATATAGATACATACATATATATATACATATATATATATATAAATATATATATACGTACATACATACGTATCGTACCGTACGTATGTAAATAGATTATCGATCGTAATTACGAATTAATACGATTTGTAAAGAAAATTTTGTTTTTATAAAAATCTGATAGAACGTACAATGTCATTCAATATTTAATATCTCGTTTCCTTATCTCGTTAGAAATTGATGATAGCTTCGATGAATAATATGTCCGTTGAATCTATCGAAAGGACTATAAATCCTGAACGTCGAACGTTATCTAATCGTAAGATATAAATCGCGTTTAGAGTAGAATGGCTTTCAACGGTGGGAGTTTCATAAACCGGACATCATCGGCCAAGTTTTGATAATCCCATGGATTTGTTCGCTTCGCCATTCTCCTGTCGCCTCTTCGTTGCTCCTCTCCCTCCCTCCACGCGTCCACCACACCCACCCATAACCCACCCAAGCAACCTTCTTACGATTAATCTTTCATCTCGTTCGATGTTAACGCTTTGGGCATCCGGTAAAGTCTTATTATTGAATCATCTTGTTGGGGGATTAAGCAAATATCGAGGGTTTAATTATTTCCGAAAAGAGATCTTTCGGGGATGACTGTCCTTGGGGGAAGAGGGGCGGAGGGGGAGGGGGAGGGAGGGGTATGTCGATAGGGTGGACAGTAGTCTTAGTGAAGTGGTAGTTCTAAAGTTATGTCACTGGGAGAGAAAGAGATTGGATTGGGGTTAAGGTCCTTCCCTCCTGTCGTCGTCCCATGGAGGATTAATTATCCGAAGGGAATTCTCGATTTCCTGGATTTTCCCGATCCCCCTTTCCTCCTTAGTTTTTACTATATCTATCTATCTATCTATCTATCTATCTATCTATCTATCTATCTATCGATCTATCTATCTGTCTGTCTATCTATCTATCTATCTATCTATCTATCTATCTATCTATATATATATATCTATCTATCTATCTTCGTCGTACCACCAGCATGAGGTTTATTCGTCGGCGAACAAAAGACGTTAACGAGGCAACTAGAGTGAACTATCTTACTGGCGAAGGTTCTTCCTCAAGTTTTCGCGTGATTCCTTGCGTGGAAATGCCTTGTCCCGTACCGTAATTAGACCTTTACATCTGTTCCCTTTACCTTGTACCACCAACGGGTAAATACATGGATACGTATATACGTAAATACGTACATACATATATACACGCATATACACGTATGTACACACACAAACAGATCCCTTTAGCGAGTATCACCAAGTTTTGATACACCGTATATAATTAATTTTGCTCTAACGATGAAAGGATCGGGCGGTATGGGGTAGTAGTTGGATGGGGAAGGGGGGGAATAGGATAAGGAGATGAAGCCGGTGGAGAGCGGGTGGACGGGGGTTGGGAGTGGAGAGAACGCTAGACGTGATGAAATCGAGGATGTGGATGGGTAAGATGTTGTAATGGGGGTTGATTTTCTATGTGATTATAGTTATCCGTGTGTGGTGTTAAAACGCGTTTGAAACACGGAAAACGTTTAATGTCTCTAATCGTTACAAGTGATGAATGGTGAGATGGAGAGGATTAGGATTTACTCTTTAAGGAAATACAGGGGTAGGGAGGGAGGGAGGAAAGAAAATTACTTCTCGGACAATTATTTCAAGGGAACGAACGATAGTAATAATGAAATTTAATCGGAGATTATTGTTTCTTCTTTCTGTGTGTGTGTGTGTGTTTTTTTTTTTTTTAAGCTGCGAATTGTGTACAAAAGGAAAGTTAAGGAATAAGTAAATGAAAATGATCTTTGAGGTGGAAGAGCCAAGTGGGAGTATACAAGCTTGCATAGAACGGCGTTTATTATAAAAGAGGGCAAGTTTAAGTATGTTAGAATACTATGAGAATTACGATAATACGGGAGAATCTAAGGGGCAGAGTTGTACAGTGTAAGTAAGTATAAGTTCGTGAGAGGGTATAAAATAGAGAGAGAGAGAGAGAGGGAGGTATGGTGGGAAGAGAAGATATATATGTGTGTGTGTGTGTGTGTGTGTGTGTGTGTGTGTGTGTGTGTGTGTGTGTGTGTGTGTGTGTGTGTGTGTGTATGTACATATATAAAGATGTCCGAGGTGAAATGGACAAAGCGGCGCACAACAGGTGAATGTTGTAAATAAATATTGCAACGAGTCAAAGAGATGAGAAAAGCGTGTGTAAGGGGAGAGGGGAGTGACAAATAAAAATTTTATTCAAGAAGAAAAACGGATGTAGTGAAGTGGGAGAGGATGGAAACGGAAGGAATGGAAGGATCGTCAAAAGATGAGAAAGAGGATATTGGATGCAAAAAGATATCCAGCATCCTTTCTTGACATACAGGATGTCTCGGAATAATAAACGTTATGAAATCTCAAAAAGGGTCGGTTTTCTTTCTCTTCTTTTTTTCCTTTTTTCTTTTTAGCAGGTTTGGGGGCGGAGAAATAAGAAAATTCCGAACGTATTATTTCTATATGTCGGATTTGTTTAAAGAAAAAAAAAGTAAATAAATAAATAAATAAAACGATTTCAAGTAACAACACAATTACTGATTTTTCTTCATTAATAAAATTAACTTTATTGATAAAATGAAATACTAATTAATTACGATATAAATCGTTTCTTTGATAAGTATTAAGGTCTTAATTTTATTATTATTATTTTTTTTTTTTTTTTTTTTTTAATATATATGAATACATGATCCATTCAAATAATAGAAATAATTGTCTCAAATGATTATTTTATATTACGCATTTGTTTTCTCTTTTATTTCCTTTTGTTTTTTTTTTTTTTTTTTTTTTTAATTTGTTTCCCTACTTTTTACTATTCTTTTTCTTTTATTTACAAATTTGTCCCACCTCATTGACTTATTTTTGTACGAATAATCAATGCACACTTTCCACTCTCTCATGAAATTACAGCGCATCAATGAATATAAATATACACTTATGCGTACTAAATGGGAGAGAGAGAGAGAGAGAGAGAGAGAGAGAGAGAGAGAGGAAGAGAGGGGAGGGGAGAGAGATGGGAAGAGAAAAGATATTCGAAGATTCAGGGGAAAAAAAGTGGCGTAAATGGAAGCTATACGAAAAGTACGAAAAATATGGTAACGCTGATGGTACGAAGGAAAAAGTGTTGTAAAAATGAAATGAACGTGGGCTGGATGAAAATAAAAGAAAGACAATAAATCGAGAATGGGGTTGGAGTGGGTGACGTAAGCAAGGAAGCTATAGTGAACCGTGGGACAAATAAAATAGGAAGAGGATGATGGCGCAAAGCAGGCAGGATGACGATACAAACTATCCCTTAGAAAACTTGAACGATAAGGACACGATTGAAGCAAATTTCTTCGTAGGATTAAAAGAAAGATTGAGATAATGTGAAAGTTCGTTTCGTGAGGGTTAGGTAAAGATAAAGAAAAATAAAGAAAAAAAAAAAAAAAAGCAAGAAAAGAGGGAAGAAAGTAGATACGGAAGAAAAGAGAAAAACAAAAAAAAAAGCAATAAAAAAAATTATATATATATATATATATATATATATATATATATATAAAAGGAAAAAAAAGACGAGGATAGGAAGCTTAGATCGTTCAATCGGTGAGGGCATTGTTACTATTATCTTTTTGCCCATTTTTTCACTTCTATTTTTTTTCCCCACTTTAACAAAAAGGATTCAGGGAAAGATAATTCGGGAAATGTTTCAACAGGACATAACGCACGTTATGTTAATGTTATGCCCAATCGCGAAACTATAATTTTCTTTTAAAAGTCATTAACACACTTATCTGTCTCATTTTATCGTTGGTATAAGTTGGTCCTGTGTCCGTACATGCTGATTACACGTCTCTCTGCGTGCGTGTGGTGGGGTGGGAGTGGGTGGGTTTGGGGGTTGTATAGGGAGGAAGGGGGACACACGAAGACGACGCGCCAATTTCGCCACATCCTGTATACTAAAAGCTCTACCCCCTTCCCGTATTTCGCAATTAAACTGCTTTTAGCTTAAGAGCGTTTTTTTGTATAGGCTTCACTATGCTGCTGCAATGATGCTCCTAGCTAAAAATACATTTCTGCATGTTGTATGTATATATGTATGTACGTACGTACGTACGTACGTGTTTATGTGTGAACATCTATCCGTACGTAGATACACTTGCGCACATTTACGCGTGCACATGCAAAAGAGATTTGATAAACGAACTCCTTTCGCGCATTATTCTAAACGTTTATTCAATCTAACGATACTAATTATGCGAGTTGGTTGGTGGTAACGTTTTTATGATAATTGATCGAACGAGCAAGTACGTACGGATATATAACGAATCACTTTTTTTTTTTTTTTATTTCGAATTAATGAAATAATATTGAAACGTATAGATTCGTACGCGTCAAACGAATTTAACGGATTCCGAGCGAAAATTCGTTTACAAAAATAGGGAAAAAAAAAAAGAAAAGAAAAGAAAAGAAAAGAAAGGAAAGGAAAGGAAGTAAGAAAGAGAGAGAAAGAAAGAAAGAAGGAAAGAAAAAAATAAATAGAACGTCCGGTGTAGATTCTAATCTGCAAATTACGTAACCGACTTAAAACGAAATGGCATCGTCATTCTATAAAATCGAACTTTTCGTTGGAATCGTTCGATCGTAAGAAATAGTAATAGTAGTATTAGTAGTAGTAGTAGTAGTAGTAGTAGTAGTAGTAGTAGTAGTAGTAGAAGAAGAAGAAGAAGAAGAAGAAGAAGAAAACGCCGACGACGACGACGACGACGACGAAGAAGAGGAGGAAGAAGAGGAAAGAAAATAAAGCTCTGACTGACCTGTTAAAGCGAGAACCTGGTTTCACTGAAAGTGGAACGAAGAAGAATTTGATAACTCCCGTTTCCGTGTAGCCGAGAAAAAGTTTTGCGAACTAACCGACCGTCGCGATGCTCGCGAAAATTCGACTTTCTTTGGGAAAAATTTTCTTTTTTTTTTTTTTTTTCTTATCTTTTCTTTTATACGTGAAAGACAGTCGAAGGGCTTTATACTCTGTAAATAACTCACGGACGTTTAGAGTTGACTAGACAGACCGCTTTAGAACACTCTCCGTCCATTCCTATGTATCTCTCTATCTCCATTTCTATCTCTCTATCTCTATCTCGTTCGTTCTAACGTCCTCTTACCGTCCCCTCCCCTCACCCTTCCCTCCCCTCACCCTTCCCTCCCCTCACCCTTCTCCCCACCCCCGTTCCCACTAGACTGTCTGTCTTGTTTTGCGCGCTATGCGACTTGTGACGTCACTTCAAGATGGCGTCTCATTAAAAAGTGGAAACCCGACGGGACGAACCGACTTCGTCATTCTCCGTACCACACTCGACATCTTTAGCCGTAAGTTCTCCATCGTCGCCAGACCCCCTCCTTCCCTTACTTCCCTACCTACCTCCCACCCACCCACCCACCCTCCGCCCCTTTCCATTGTCTTTTTCTCGCGTCGTTTACGTCGATAAGTTTTCTTTACTCTTACGAAAGACCTTTTTACAGGGTAGGGGGCAGGAATCTTCCTTTTTCCCCTCTTTTTCTTTCTTTTTTTTTTTTTTCTTTTCCTTTCTATTCTTTTTGACCGTGACCATTAGAATTTCCGACGTAGTTCTTTTTATGGGTATAGAAAAAGAACTACGTGCGTATTTACTTACGTACGTACTTGCGCACATGCGTATGCGTATATGGAGACGTATTTATGCATGCATATATGTATGCATGTATATACGTACGAACGTGTGTATGGGTTTATGCATGTATGTGAGTATATAAGGGCAAAGTGTTGGCAACAAAACGTTTAGCTTTTATCATATTTTCTTTTTTTTTTGGCTTCCCTCTCTCTCTCTCTCTCTCTCTCTCCTGTTTTTTTTTACGTCGATCCAGTCGATCACGTGACTCCGAGAGAGAGAGAGAGAGAGAGAGAAAATAACGTTTCGGCAACGTGCCATTTTATTTTCTATCGTTTCCGTATCGACCAAACTTTCATCTTGTACGACGATTGTCGAACGTCTTCGAATTCGATTTTGAGATAAATCAAAGGTAGATAAATCGTTTACACGTAGTCAATACTCACTTACGTAAGTACATAGCACGCGAAAATACGATACACGAAGAGAGAACGAGAATAGAAAAGAGGTCATATATATATATATATATATATATATATATATATATATATATAAATTGTTGGTATTTTCATTAAATTATAAAATCTAGATATTTATATCTACGTATATTATTTCGACAAACAATTATATCTCCCGTTAGCTCGCAATTTCCGATGAATAGTCAGAAAATAGAATGATCGGTTGGTAGGGTGGGATGGTATAGGTTGGGGAGGAGTGGTTAGAATCGAAGGATTGTTCAATAAACCATTAAAAAAAAAAAAAACAAAAAGAAACAGGAAGCAGTCGATAGACAATTTATTTATCGTTTAAGTAAATAATCGAAAAAGTATATAACAAGCGTTTTGAGAGCGATCGATGAAAAAAAATGAAGTTCAATAAAAAAAAAAAAAAAAAAAAAAGAAAAAATCTAAAATAGAAAATCGCAAAAAATAGATAGAATATTTATTAGTTATTTCACGAACACCTTCCCCGTGCTCTCCTCCCCTCCTTTCCCCCCTATCCCTACTCTTATAACCTTTATAACATCCTAGCCCATTTTACATAACTTCCGTTGGTTAACGATGGTTTTTATAAATTCTCAAAAATACATACGTACGTGAAATAAATATATATATGTGTGTGTGTTTGTGTGTATAGATATACACACACATTCACATATAAAATATATATCCGCCGATATCGTTCCGGAGTTTCTTTTATTGCTCTCAAAGAAAAAGGAAGAAAGAGAGAGAGATATGGAATTACTTTCGGGACTACTGCGAGTGAACGTTAGAAATGACTTTCCCGCCCCCCCCCCCACCCTCACTCCCAGCTTCCTTAATTCGTTCGATAATAAATTTAAAGATCACTTAGTCGTCGTAAATGGTAATCAGATCAATGGGATAATCAACGGAAAGGCTTTTGAGAATTCTCTTGATCCGTGCCGTAATGAAAATCGTCACAGTTCGTCGGACAATTTGTTCTTGGGAAATTTTCGTCGTATCATTTGAAAATTTCGCGCCAAGTTAGACCAGCGCGTCGCGATACGTTAAGAGTTTCCTGCTTTGAGAAAAGGATTAATGAGAGATATAAAAAAAAAAATATATACAATGGAGGACACAGGCGTCCTCCCTCCTGCCCCCTCCCCTCCCCACCTTTTCCCCAATGAAGTCAATAATTTCGCGTTATTACGAGATTTTAAAAAGCGAGTGAATCCTAAAGAAGCTCCTTCGATGTGGAAGAAATCGATGGTAGAGAAAAAACAAAGAGGGCCGGGGAGGTGGGTGGAAATAATTTTCGTTGACGTTGGTCTTGAAATATTGAAGGTACTTCGTACGTTAAAAAAAAATATAATCCCTTAGTACGAATAATTATTACCTACGATATTATCTTCATCCTCCCCCTCCTTGCTAATAGATTAATCCGTAAAGTTGATAATTCATATGTTCTATATTATAGTTGTAATCTATGAAGTAAGATACGTTAGAATTATTTATCGTATATATTGTATCTATTAAAATAGATTAAAGTATTATCTTTCGGATATACCGTCTATTAAGATGATGTATAGGTAGACAGATTACGTACGTATTTACATAGATAAGTACTCACGTAGATATCTTATATATGAATCTTTATCTTTAAAGATATATTATCTTTCTATTGGATATCCGAATACGTTTGATAAAATTTATTTTCTTAATCGGCATTTGACGATAATTAACGACCGATCATCTATAAGTATATTTTTTTATTTTTTTTTTTTTGTGATAAGTGTATTTACGAGACGTCTGTTAGATCGCGTAAAACGGGTAATTTTATAAATTGGTTAGTTCAAAGAGAGAAAAGTTAGCTTGAAGACGAACCACTAGGGAAATTGAGGAACTTTCGTATTCCATTGGCCAACCGTCGCTTTTCTTTCCCTTAAGACTTTAACCGATAAGTTTCGCCCGCAAATGTGGTGGTACGTACAGTGGGTGGATGGCGATGGAGGAGGGTGGGGGTGGTTCGACTGCCTGGCTGGCGCCCATCCTCTTTCGAAGCTAAAACTAAAGACACAACCAGTAAACAGAAGAATAAATAAGGAATTGCAAGACGATTCATATAAATAACGCAATCGAGCGATATTATGCGCTGCATTAAATTTTATTATCGATCGTAAGAAATAAGTTGAGCATAAATCGATTTTTTTTTGTTTTTTTTTTTTTATATTTTCTTTTTTTTTTCTTTTACTTAATCAATCGAAATTTTCGTTGATACATTTCGTTAATATGTGTATATTCTCGTTGGTATAATTTTCGTTTAATGCTCATCTAATACTTATTACGGAAAAATTATTATCTCTTATTAATTATCAATGAAAACGACGGATGAAAATATATTATGAATCATTTTTCGTGTGATTGTAACTGAGAGGGTTGGTTGAACGTTTTCTCTTGTATGAAACGCGATATACGGGTATAAATGTTCAGTGATATTTTTTATATCTTTTCATTCGTTCAACACGTAGACGTTTTACGGTACTTAGTTTTATAGTCGTGCGCAACAGTGATCGATAGTCTCCTGTAAAATAAGAGGAAGAAAGGTTGAAAGAGATTTATTTCATTCATTTAGAACGGGGGGAGGGGAGGAGGTGGGAGAAAAAAAAATTAATTAAAAAGATATCGACGCTCTCTTATGCGCACGTAACACGAGTCGCGTAAAAGAAGAAAAAAAAAAAAGAGAGAGAAAGAAAGAAAAAATAAATAACGACAACGACAATAAATCATCCACCGATAATTCTATTTCAATCGAAAAGTCTTTTTACTTTTACAAAGAGAATATGAAAACAAAATAAAATAGAAAAAAAAATAAAAATATAACTACCGATTACTTTGATACAGGAATTTTTTTTCCTCTTTTCTTTCTTTTTTCTTTTTTTTTTTTAAATTCCCGTGCAAATAACTCGTCGATTATCGTCACGGGAAAATTCAAATATCCATTACGTCGCTCGTATTTCTTATTTCGTTATATTTCGCGATAGTAGACGAAAGAAATCGATGATTTGTCTCATAGCGACGAGCTCATCGATCGATCGATCGATCATTCGTTTCTACTTTCGCGATTACAAAATGTGATACAAGGAACGAGAGAAAAAAGAAATAAAAGGCGAAAACAGAAAAAAATAAAAGAAGAATAACAACAACAACAACGACGACGACGACGACGACGACGACGACGACTACGACAACAAGAAAAACAAAATAACGTAGGAGAAAGAATAGTACAGTGATCGTTTAGTGTGTTTAAAGGGGGGGATAGGAGTGTGATGATGGTGGTGTAGGGGAGGGAACGAGTCTAATTTTCCGGACGACTTGATGAGAGGGAGGAAGGGTGGGTGTTGCAATCATTTTCTACGAAAATTGATTTAAGTGGTTGCGTTTTAGAATCTCTTTTTCTTTTTCCCGACGACGACGACGACGACGTCGACAACGTCCCACCAATTTTCACCCGCCTATATCTATCCTAGGTCCGTCCTTTTATAGCTCTCGCTGATTAATGGAGCGAGATTTAAAACGGGGGAACGAACAATCAGCCACGCGAATGAACTTTCCTACAGTCGTTTCATCGATCCGTTTCAGTGATTCCTAAAGGAACACTCGTCATTATACAATCGACGTAGAAAAGAGATGGATAGATACAGAGATATAGAGATAGAGAGAAAAATAGAGAGAGAGAGAGAGAGAGAGAGAGAGAGAGAGAAACGTCCCATCTGTGAATGATTTGTCATTTGTATTTATGAATTTCTGTCTCTCTCTTTCTCTCTCGTCGCAAGACTGTGAACAGTGAAGAGGTATTATCTCTTCTTTTCCTTTCAAGCAAAACTTTTTTCTTCTTAAAAAAAAAAAATACTTCCTTCCTCTTCCTCCTCCTCCTCCTCCTCCTTCTCCTCTTAACTTTTGGTTACTTTTCGAACAGGAAGATTGACTCGAAAGGTCGATCGCGAATGAATTAAAGACGATAAAGTTCGCCTTTACGCATTTTGGAACAAATTGCAAATAGCAACCTAGTATCTCCTCTGTTATGTCCGTTGATGAGGTTGTTAAACGATAACGAGTTAATGTTCGGACGTTATGGACTTACATTGCGCATCAGGTCATTCATGATCATTCTCCGTACGCGTTCACATTTATTCGCGGGTGGTGTGTGTGTGTGTGTGCGCATGTGTGTGTGTGTGTGTGTGTGTGTGTTGGTAGTGGCGTGTACGGGCAAACTCGAATTATAGTTGCTTAGTATGATAATTGACTTAGCTTCTCGCCAGGTTTATTCGTCCGCACCGTTAGAGGAGTTGGGGTAATTGACATCGGTTAATAATTAATCAGGGGGAGGGAGGAGGAAAAGAGGGTGGGTGGGTGGTTAGATGGGTGGGTGGTTAGATGGGTGGGAGGTAGGAGGAACCTGATTTATACGCTACGAATAACGTTGGAGGAGCATCGGCAACAACAGCAACGGCAATACCGCGAATATCGATTCCTCCATTTTCTAACGCTACTGTTATCGGCTCATTAGCGTTCTTAATGATTCGATGATTTCGACGAAAAGAGAGACATAGAGAGAGAGAGAGAGAGAGAGAGAAAATCTGGGGCTGGAGCGGTATTTTAGAAGAGAAAAAAGAGAGAATACGATTATAAATGAGTCGATATCTATCGTAAATTTAAATTTTATTATACCTATTTCTCGATCGGAAAAGAATGGCGTCGCTTTCAATTTATTTTATAAGATTGATTTACGCAGAGCTCGTTAATGGTGGGAATTGAGGAGGTAGGGTGGGGGGTGCGGAGGGAAAGGGTCAAAAGTCAAAGTTAGCAAATAAATTTTGTTTCGAAATAATCGTCGCTCGTGTGTATATATATATATATATATATATATATATATATATATATATATATATATATATATATAAAAGTACGACTAGCAAGATTTTTAAAAATAAAAACATTGAGATCTGGATATCTTTTAGTTTATTGTAAAAAAAATATATATATAATATATATAAAATATATAAATAAAAAATATATATATATTGTATATTGAATCGATCGTACTATTTTTTTGTTCCTTTTTTTTTTTTAGTATATAGATAGTGATCAAACTTCGCGAGCAGAATCTGTATTTTCAAACTAACGACAGTTCAAAATAACGTTTCTCATTTTTATATTGGTCTTGTTAACGCTTAGCACGGCATCGTTTCCCATAATCGATAAATTCGTAGAATTTCCGATAATGAAGAAAATACGAGACAGTTGGAAGAAAATCTTAAACCCTTGATCTTTCTCCTTTTCTATCGTTGATGGAAAAAGAGATGAAAAAGAAAAATGAGAATGACAAGAAAAAGGATATTAATCGAGCTTATCCCTTTTCAACAACCCATTCGATCAATTAACATGATCGATATTAATTAACCTTTCAGGTTATTATTACTTAATCTTTCTCTCTTTCTTTTTCTTTCGTTTTTCTTCTTCATTTCTTTTTTTCCTTTTTTTTTTTTTTTTTTTGCTTTCGTTGCTTCGAAATAGAGAATCATTAGGAAAGGAGGATGAAAAAGGAAATAAAAAAAAAAGTGGGAGGAAGTAATGGAAAAAAGAAATTTATTCTTTCATCCGTATAATCCCGTCGGACTTATTTGAAAAATGCTGCGCGATGCAGTGTTCGAGAAGTAGAATTAATATAAACGAAAACAAAAGAGAAAAAAAACGAAAAAAGAATTCGCAATAAAAACAATCAAAAGTCTCTCGATAGTAAAGGAAAGCGAGAGAATTGTTTAAATAATATTAACCACGTGATGATATGCACGTAATATGAGAGTGCGTTGTTTCAAAATTATATCGTTTAGTGCATAGAGAAAAAAAGAGATAGAGATAGAGAAAGAGAAAGAGAAAGAGAAAAGGAAGAGAAGGAAAGAGAAAAGAGAGAAGAGAAAATAAAAGTGGGAAGAAAATAACAATACTAAATCCGAATGATTTTTAGTGCTTATTTACTTTATCTGAGCAGATGCTCGGGTGCATATACACAACGGGATACTATCACGAAGATTGGAAAGCTATAAAAATATTGCTTGCATGTAGTAACCCTTCTCTCTCTCTCTCTCTCTCTCTCTCTCTTTCTCTTTCTCTCTCTCTCTCTCTCTCTCTCTCTCTCTATTTCTCGCTCTCTCTCTATCTCTCTGTCTCTAGTGTGATAGGTGATATATATATATATGTATATAGCGCAAAGCAAATGCATGTGTGGATGGAGAAGATGTTTGGTGGTATTAGTGTGCGATACTAACGGTGTTGTTAGCCGAGAGTGGATAGTAGGTATTGCTATGGGTATATAGGTATGGATATAGGTATGCCAGAGCACGTAGTACGCGTATAGGACGTTATATGCGAGCGTTGTACTAATCACTGGCGTCTCTACGACATCGTTGGAATTTCACGGCGACAACGGTGAATACTCGCTCACGCGCGCGCGCGCGCGCCCTACTGCAATCGGGGATAGAAATAGAGAGAGAGAGAGAGAGAGATAGAGAGAGGGTGGGTCTTCGATTATTCAAAGAACGATAAGAATGACGAAATATCTGATACCTTTACAAATCGTTTATACTTACGTATCTACTCTTCTTTTTCTACCTTTTGTCATTCTCTTCTTCTTTTTTTATGTTTTTTTTTTTTTTTTTGTATTTATTCATTCATTCATTCATTCATTCATTCATTCATTCATTTTGCTTTATTCTATTTTATCTGTAACCCTTATTGTTGTTATTTATTTTTCGGACGAATTATATTTTTCTCGAGGAAATTTTGAAAATCGAAATCGAGTTACTCCGACGAACGATATGTAAATATTAGACCGATCAATGTTATTGCCGTATATATATGTGTGATATAATGTAATATAATATAATATGGTTATTTGCGTTATGGGAAAGAAAGAAGGAGTGCTGTTAAAATCTTTAATACGTATTTTATCGATCGCCATCTTTTACGACAATAATAAAATCCATGAATTATATTTATAATGATATCGACAAAGATATTATCGAATAATTTTTATTATTTATATACAATACGATTAGTTTCATTATATACGCGTCGATTTGTTATATACGATACAATTCGTATTTATTATATACGCGTCGATATTATATATACACATACATATGTTACTGGTATACTAATATATTAAACTCTTAATAATAATATATTAATCTCTTAATAATAATATAATAATATATTAATCTCTTTCGGGGTTAACGTTCCGAATGAATTTTTCAAATGACTCGTAACCGTGAATAAAACATATCTCGGAAGAACAAAACCAAAAAAGAAAAAAATAAAAGAGACAAAAAAGCAAAAAGGAATTTTTAGAGAGAAACGATGGATGTATCACATAAAAGTTTCGTTTGAACTTCGTGTTATCTTCAAATGTCTATCTAACGTCAAACCAACGACACCGCCGTATGTTACCTTCGAAGTCAACGAAACTTTTCTAATGGAAACATTTTTCTTGGAAATATTTCTCGTTTGTCGGGGATATGAGTATGTATAATACTTTAAAAGAGTCACCCGGTAAATTCAATAATCATTTACACATGAATACGTAAAGGGATTATTAATTGCATAACTTTACCTCGTGAACATATTGTTATTGTTATTGTCATTATTATTATTATTATTATTATTATTATTATTATTATTATTATTATTATTATTATTATTATTGTTATTATATTATTATTATTATTATTATTATTGTTATTGTTATTTTATTATTATTATTATTATTATTATTATTATTATTATTATTATTATTATTATTATTATTAAGAAACGCGAACAACATGGGGAACGCATTCCTAAGATTCTCGTAACTCTTTTTATCGCACAACCGACAAAATTGCATTCCGCCTTCGTTGTAGAGCGAAAGAAATCTTTAAAATTGAAGAAAATAAGAAGAGGAAGAAAAAATGTGGAGAGAAGGGAAGAAATCAAAACCCGAGTTCTCGACAATGAAATTTGCAGTCGGTCGTAGAAAAACGGAAAAACGGAAAAACGTGAAAACGGAGAAAAGGAAAGGAAAAACGTAAAATGAAAAGAAAAAAAAAAGAATAAAAAAAAATACTTCAAAATGAATGAAAAAATGGAAACAAAAAGGGTGGAGCGGCGGGGGGTGGGGCGGGGAGGGGGGGAGAATCGAAATCGAACGCTCTCACACACCGAGTGTATGACTTTCGCGGTGGGTTGAGATTCGTTGCATTTATTACGTGAGTGAAAAAAAAAAAAAAGAAATAAAAACGAGCGAGCGAGAGAGAGAGAGAGAGAGAGAGAGAGAGAGAGAAACGAACCTCTTCCCAAAAAAAAAAAAAAAAAGAAAGATGAAATATATGAAAAAGTGGTCGCGCGTGCGTGCATGGAAATTACTGATCTCTCAAGCATCGTTTTAAATGGTGAGATTCGTTTCGAATAGCTAACGGAAATCTATAGTTCCATCTACGTATAGTTCTACAGATTTTCCGCATTTACCATTTCTACCTCTCTCTCTCTCTCTCTCTCTCTCTCTCTCTCTCTCTCGCTCTTTTTCCTTCTCTTGTTTCGTCTCTCATGCTTTATATTGATAATTCTGGATCTCTTCGTTCTCTCTCTCTCTCTCTCTCTCTCTCTCTCTTTCTCTCTGTATGTATTTAATGTCTGTCTCTCTCGGCTCACTCTAACTTCATGCGATTGGTTCGAAATAACGATCATCGACAAACATTTCGTGACTATCACGCGTTCCTGTTTTCGGGTGATATTCGATGATGCGAAAGTTATGCGATTGGAATTCGCATTACGTATATACATTCGCGATAAATGGGGAAAATCTCGAGTGCTCTCTTATGCGCGTTGCGTAAATTTACATGCGACTTCTTTACACGATACTATCGAACGGTACTCGTTGTCGATGGTTTTGAATGAAGGAAAAATATAAAAAAAAAAAGAAAAAGAAAAAAAAACAGAAGGAAAGAAAGAAATGAAAGAGAGAGAGAGAGAGAGAGAGAGAGAGAGAGAAAATTAATAGGTCTCATTGAAACATTTACATTTTTCATACGTTTCTATACCTTCACGTGTTCATCTCAATACTTTTTAATAACACTTATGAGAATGGTTCTATTTTTTTTTTTGTGTTTTTTACTTTGTTAATAACACAAGTATTAACTTAATGGAATATACGATGAGAGTTAATGGATAAATGTTTATTAATGCGATATAAAATCTGCTCCTTGATTCGACTCGTTATCCCCCTTGCACTACCTGCCCCACCCCCCCCCCTCCTCCTCCTTTAGCGATATAGCTTCGTTTTCTTTTATTTCTTTTATTTATTTATTTATTTTTTTTTTTTTGTTAATATGATCGACGTAATTCACCGGTTAATGGCCGTTTTTACAATTACCGTCGCGCACGTGACACTCCTTTTTTCCTTTTTTCAATGTTTTATTTAAAATTTTAAAGAGCCTGCCATTTTCGAAATGAAAATCAATATTCGATGCGGAATTATTCCGTGAATATTCAGTCGGATATAATTTTGGTATAAATTTCAAATGAATTCGCTCGACCATGTAAAACCGTAGTGGAAGAACCGATGCGTGCTCGCAGCCGCCTACACGCACTTTACGCGTAATTTTATGAATGCTTCGATATAAAAAAAAAAAAAAAAAGAAAAAAGAAAAAAAAAATCGAGAAGGAAACATATTTCAAAAATGACCAGCTTCAGCGTCCGACGATAATAACCACGCAATATCAAATATTCTCGAAGATCGAACATATTTTTTATATCTCGTCCGAGCGTAAAATAATTTCCCAAGGATCTATAAAATTTCAAAACGCACGACATTATTAAAATCGTTGAAATCGTTGTCGTCGTTTCGAGTGATTCAATTTTTGACGAACGAATTTATAATTGATCCATTTACGCGTTAAAATCTCATTAAGCGTAAATAAGTTCAAGCACTTGAATTTTATATAATAGCTACGAACGATCGATACGCGGCGATCGTAAAGTTTAATCGAACGCAAAGGAATTTTATCTAACAATATGTACACACGCACACAGAGAAAGAAAGAGAGAGAGAGAGAGAGAGAGAGAGAATTTAATCGTCATTTAGATAATTAATTGTCCGTAATAATAATTATCGTTTTGTTCGTACACGTTCAACGTGCGATTCGATTTGTCCAAACATATTTTTTCTTTCATTCTTTCTCTCTCTCTCTCTCTCCCTCTTTCTCTCATTTTTAAAATTTCTAATTGTCCACCATGCTCCCTGTATTTTTTTTTCGTTAAATTTTCGAATGCGATCGATTTATATCACTTTCGACTTAATTTCTATCGATAATAATAATAATAAAAAAAAAAAGAAAAGGAAACAGAAAGAAAAAATAAGGGTCGATAAGAAGGAGAGAGAGAGAGAGAGAGAGAGAGAGGGAAAGATGTGTGTGTGTGTGTGTGTATGTGTGATGGGCAAAGGGTGAGGATTGAGGGTTGAATTCTAGGGAAGAGAAGTGTCACGTGCCAAGCACGAAGTAATTTCGTCATTGAGTATCATTATGTCGACCTTATTAGGATGGAACGACACTTCGTGGCTCTGTAAACTTGGCATGACGAAAAAAGACTGGCTGTGGCTGGCTATTAAACTAACAATATGTATTTATGTACATAGATATAATTAAATATATATATATATATATATATATATAAACTTTTTTTCGGCTATACAGAAACACATTCGTTTGTTTACGAGAATGTGGAGTAACACTAACAACGCACTTCATGGTGGTACGATTAAAATGGCGTTCACTCGGAGTGGGCGTAACTCGTGACAACAAAAGACAAAGAGAGAGAGAGAGAGAGAGAGAGAGAGAGAGAGAGAGAGAGAACAAAAAAAAGGAAAAAGAAATAAAAAAAAAACAAAAATAGAGCTAAATAAACTAGATTCGCAAAGAAAACCATAACCCTTTCTCATTTATTTATTTGTTTTTTTTTTCTTTTTCGCTTGGATTTGTACATTTCCTTTTGTTCGTTTGATTGGCATGTTTTCGTTCATTTATTTATTTATTTCTGTTCTTCTTCTCTTCGTAAAAATATATTTTCGTCGTTCTATTCACCACGAAAAATTGTCCACTCTTTCGGATTTGCGTAATTTTTTTCCTTTCTTTATTTTTTTTTTTTTTTCTTTTTTTGCGAATTTCATCCGATTTTGCCATCTATTTTAATTATTTACCTTGAATTATTTCCATACCATCGTATTTATAATAACGATTCCACGAAGATAAAAAATATATATATATATATATATATATATATATATATATATATATTTTTTGTACGCGAAACTTTTTGTTGGTTTTTATCGTTTCTTCTTCTTCTTCTTTTTTTTTTTTTTTCTTTAAAGGAATGCTAAATTTCTCGTCAAATACGAAGTACCGTAATGGAAAAAGCGTTAAAAAATAATGCGCAGTAGCTTGTAAAAAATATAATAAAAAAAAAAAAAAGAAAAAAAAAACAAAGACAGAGATATACAGAGATAGAGATGGAAATGGAAATAGAAATGGAAAAGGTGCTAAAGCAGCAGCTGGTACGCATTCCATTTATTAACTCGGCTTATGCGAGCACGTTAGCAGCCGCGAAACAAATTTTAAGCGTTTTCAAGCGTTCTACACGAAGAACATCTCTCCGTTGATGAATTAACGATCAACGCGTAAAATTAACAACGACGAAATATTATATTTTCTCGTAAGCGAACCAACAAACACGGTCACGTCAGTTCATCTTGCGTGTAACGCGTAAAGAATTTTGTTTATTTTTTTTTTTTTATTTTCTTTCGTGGAAGGGGGAAGAGGGGAAATGCCTATCTATTAGTCCTCGAACGGGTGTTGTTATTCGTTTATTATTAAAATCTAATTAATGCTTAATGCAATTTAATGCACGATCTATCATACGTACGTGTACATGCGTTTAAATAAATACAATTTTTCGTATTAAATTTTTTGAGAAGAAAGAGAAACGAATTTATGAAATAATGTAACTTCGATTCATCACTTTTCCTTTCGATGACATCACTCGATATATGAAAAAAAAAAAAAAAGAAAAAAGGAAAGAAAAAAACAGAAGTAAATTCATATGACACGATGCGATATGTATATGTAAATAAAATTATCAAAACAAAATATATATATATATATATATATATATATATATATATATATAAGAGTGAAATTAAATGAGTATGTAAATATTTGTTTATGCAAATGAAGAAAATTAATTGAGCGCTTTTATGTAAACAGTAGTAAATATATTCGCTGTTAACAGTGTTCGTAATATTAATATTTTTCCGAACATTTGTAAAAAGTTAATTCATACGTTGAAGGATTGGAGAGTAGACGGTCGCGGTAAAGAGTAAAGACTATAGTAAAAAAAAAAAAAAAAAAAATAAAATTAAAATAAAAATAAAAAGGAAGAAACAAAAAGAATAAACTGGAAGGAAAATTTTCTTGATAATTGCAAGCTCTTTGCCTGACGCCGCAACACGTTCTTACGTCCTTCCATTTTCTTTTCCTCTTTCTTTTTTTTTTGTTTTGTTTTAATTTTTCACTTTATCCTTCTCTTCGTTTTACCCTACTGTGCTTTACGCTAATGCCACATACGTCGTGGCATTAGTTGAGCTTCTTTTCTTTTAACTTTCTTTTCGTTTATATTTTTTCTTTCCTTTCTGTTTTTTTCTTTTCTTTCTCCTTTGTTTTCTTAATTCGTTCTTTATCCTTTTTCCCTTCCACTTCGTGTGACGTTAATTGCCTCGACGATTTTGTAATACGTATATATGATCATATTACATATATACAAATAATACATGAACATATATACAAATGAGATTATTTACCGACAACATTTGCGTTACATAAATTACAAATTACGAAAATATAAAAAAGTATTTACAATGTATCGTTTTATATATTATCGTTGTATTTAATATCTTTCTGCATAACGTATAGACGCAATTAAAAAAAAAAAAAAAAATAATAATAATAATAAAAAGAGAGGGAAAGAAAGTAAAAAGAAGAAGAAAATTTATTTAAGAATTTATGTAAGAAAAGAATTATACATTATCGCATAAATTTCTTCGATGACGACGATGATGACGATGATGACGATAATGATGATTGCCGATTGTTCGAAACTTACGTGCACTTCTATTACGTATTAATTCGCACGTTTCTCTTACGTATTACGTCATAAGTCTCTCTTACGTATTACGTCGGGACGTAGACGCACGTGTGTGTGTGTGTGTGTGTGTGTGTGTGTGTGTGTGTGAGAGAGACAGAGAGAGAGGAGAGAGCACTCTTTATACTCTCGCACATTTTATTTGTTACGCTTGAATGGAGAGAAACGAGGATGAACCAGGACTTTGGGTGGTGGGGTTACGGGGTTAGGTGAGGCGAGGAGGAAGGGGTGAGGAGGGGGAGGGGCGTGGGGGGGAGGAGGACGTAAAATGCGATGAGAATAGGCTCTCCTTTTCTTTCATCTTCGTTTGCCACGGCTTTTAACCTTGACAATGTAACGTCTTGAAAGCTTCTCGTAAGAGAAACTGCGTGGAGTAATTTTTTAAAGTGCAAGAGAAAGCCGTTCTACCATTCGTAAGGGTTTTTCTCTCATTCGGATAAGAGGGACACGGTATGAGAAAAATTGAGAGGAAAATACGCAAAACTAGAGAGAGTCGTCGTCGTCGTCGTCGTCGTCGTCGTCGTCGTCGTCGTCGTCGTCGTCGTCGTCGTCGTCGTCGTCCTTGTTTCTCGTTCGCTCTCTCTCTCTCTCTCTCTCTCTCTCTCTCTCTCACTCTCTCACTCTCTCACTCTCCCTCGTGCACTTTTTCCGTCGTGTAACATCGTAAAAAGAAATAAACTCAAAACTTCACGCTTGATTTTTCAAGACCTTCTTTTCCTTTTGTTCTTAAAAAATCTTTTCTTTTCTCCATGTCCTTCCTCTTCTTTCCTTTTTTCTTATTTGTTTCTTATTCCTTTCCCTTTGCCTTCCTCTTCTCGCCTTTTTCTTTTCTTTGTTTCCACTTTTACGATTCGTTCTACTACCGTATCGTAGATCTCCCTTCTCTCTCAATGAATTTATTTGCAATCGCATAAAACGTTAATCTATCGTCGACGATACCTAGGAAAAAAAATTTATTCGGTAAAAGAGGAGAAGACACTCGCGAGCTTATTCGTTGAGGAGAGAGAAAGAGAGAGAGAGAGAGAAGAATGAAAATCATTATTTCACGAGATTAATAATAATGAGAGTGAAGGATAAACGAATGTGAGCGATAGAAATGACGAGAATGACGCGTTAAAGATTTTGTTGGCTATGTAGCATTTGGGTTCACCTCGATCGATTATTTTTGAATGTTTCACGTAAATCGACACTTTTTAAAATAATTTTTTTCTTTTTTTTTTTTTTTCCTTTTTTTTTTTCATCCTTACAGACTACCATTCGCTCAGCGCACTTAGTTTTCGTATTGCATTCGTTTTAATCGAATGATCCAACGTGTAAAACGAATACATCTGTCGTAGTCGTCGAGAAATCAATTTCGTATTGATTTTTGTTCATTCGATACGTCACTGCGATTAATTTTAAATAAGCCTGACGCGACACGGACCCGAATCCAAATCGTATGAAATCGAACTGTAGGCATTAAAATAAACCAATCGAAAGTTAAATCAGAATCCCGTTTTAAATTCTGTTTTTAGTTTGGACGGTATGGATTTGGATTGAACCGGGGTGCTCGTCCGTGGGCTAGCAATTAACACCGATAATAAATCTTGATCAAAAAAGAAATAATATTTTTCACAAATATCTTGGAAATTAACGTATTGAAAGTGTCATACGTTATGAAATTAACAGATTTTTATTCGAAATTAAGCTATTCTCTTCAATTAAATTCAAAATTCATCGAAATTGGTTAGGTCGACGTACGCTTCTAATTAATTATTAAAATGTTACTTAAATTTTAATAATTAATATGAAAAAAACTTTACATTCTCTCTCTCTCTCTCTCTCTCTCTCTCTCTCTCTTTCTTTCATGAAATTTCACAATTATCATTAAAAATGTAAACGTCAATTATTTCCTGTCCGTAACAACCCCCGCCACCACCACCACCACCACCACCACCACTCCCTCCCACCCCCTAAAAAAGAAAAAGAAAGAAAAATGATCCTCGGCAAATCCAATAAAATTGATTTGATAGATGTAATTCGTTAAATTTTAATTCTATTATCCATTATTAGTATCCTTTAAGAAACCTCAGCATCCTTTTTCTTTTTTTTTTTTTCCTTTTCTCGGAACAACGAAAAAGAGAAAGGAGAAGAAACGAAACGAAACGAAACGAAACGAAATGAAACGAAGAAGGAATTCTTCTCCCTTCGATAAGGTATCGATACAAATCGAATCACAATTAAGTTAAATCAAGAATCGAGGAACGAAATAAAAGTAAGGAATAAGGAGAAAAAGTAAAGTAAAGTGAGGTAAAAGCGAGGTGGGGTAGAGAGTAAGGTAGTGAATAGAATGGAAAGGTAGAAACGACAAGGAAAGAGGGAGAAGAAAAGAAGAAAAAGAAGAAGAAGAAGAAGAAGAAGAAGAAGAAGAAGGAGCCAGGAAAGAGGAGGAAAAAAAAAAAAAAGAAGAACGTGAAAAAAAACGAGAGAAAAATACGAGGGGAAATAACGTCGAGGAAAAGAAAAATGACAAATCAAATCGATACGAGTCGAAGAGGTAGTAGTACCACGAGGAGGATTGTGAAGCTATTCGTAGGATGAGTTTATACGATAGGAGTTGGTTGCTTGGTTGGTTGGTTGGTTGCTTGCTTGCTTGCTTGCTTGGTCGGTTGTGGGTGGGGGTGGTATCGGGGAAGGGTGGGGGATGAGAGGAACGGGAAAATGGGAGATTGATCGCATGAATGCCGGCCAAAGTTCATCTGTTTGGCTTACCAGATGAAAGGAAATCGCTCGGATCGGAGAATCCGAGATGCATTCACGAAGAAACACAATTAACGGCCAAGCTAACGCCTCAAATCTCTCTCTCTCTCTCTCTCTCTCTATATATATATATATATATATATATATATATATATATATATATATATATATATCCAACATCCGAACAAAATTCATATACATAATCTCGTGGTTTCCGTGATTGATCGTAATAACAAAGAGATATACTTTCTTTCTTAATCGAAATACAACGATATCACAAATATGTGTATATGTGTGTGTATGTACGTATATGTATGTATATATATATATACATCTTCGTTTGCTTTAATTTACTTTCTTTTTATTGTTTATAAATCATCATTTTTGGATTTTTGTTTATAGAAAATTCTTTTAAGGCACCTACGCGCGCACACGCATACACGTGTAATATTAAACGAGTAATATTATTTTTATTTTATCTACATTATTTGTTCTACGTATATTTATTTTATACAGTTATAATATTAATCGAAAAGATGTCTTCGCTCATTATATATTATTATTATTGTTATTATTATTATTATTATTATTATTATTATTATTATTATTATTATTATTATTATTATTATTATTATTATTATTATTATTTCTGACGTAGTATTTAATGAGCGCCTTTTTATTCAAATATGACAATTTGTTAATTATATTATATTGATTATGTTATATGAATTACACACACACACACACACACACACACATATATATTTGTCGTTATTTTTTCTTTCTTTTTTTTCTTTTTCATCAAAATAAAAATAAAGTAGATTTGTATGTACGTTGTATATCTCGCATTTATTCCCCTCTAATGTTTTTTTTTTCTTTAATAACAACGAAACAAGATTCTTTCTTAATGTAAAAGAAACTAAATTGAAAGAAGAAAAAAAAAAGTGAAAAAAAAGAAATACTGGGAACGTGCAATTAAAAACTTCACCATGACGTTGACTCTTTCGGACACCGGTAAAAAGATAAACAAGTGTATAAAAAATTCGTCGCAGTCGCACAAACATAGATACATACATACGTACGTACAAACACGCGCGCGCGCGTACACACAATCCCGTAGTCCTCTTCGGGTCACTGTTTTCTCCAACTACGTTTGTGAGAGCTACAAGTATTTGTTCATTTATTCGAACGAAGAGGAGACATCTAACGCAAAAGCGTTTTACAGCTAGGTCACTCTCTCGTGATAGAACTAAAAAAAAAAAAAAAAAAAAAAAAAAGAAGGAAAAGACAAAAAATACGAAAAAAAGAAAACCCCGTACGTTTCTCGCTGTTTCCCCTCTGTAGCGGCCAATCAGGACTCTTCCAGGCTAACCTGAATATTGCATTATACTCAAACATGTTATATGGGCGGTGTTTACATGTAAACGTCCAAACGTTAATCAGGATTTAGCCCTTACGCTGCCATTACAAATTCCGATAGTAATAAACCCATTTTATGACTTTTACAAAATCATTTATTTATTAGTAAACTCAATCAACTCGACCTTTGTAATATTTATTTACGAATCAATTTTCTTTTTATTTCTTTCTTTTTTTTTTTTTAATATCGGACAGATCGTACGACATATAAATAGAAGAAAGAATTTTTTTAGTATTTTAAAAAGGAGCCTGATAAGATGTCGTTTGAAACTCATTGATTCGTATTACTCCGATCGCTGATCATCATTAAATTAAACGAAATATTGTTACTTCATTAATCGCGAGTTCGCGTTTTCATATATTACAGGTTGTTTCCAATTAAGTTAAAGATCCAAATCATGTTTCCCTTCGTTACGTTTGGTTTGGTTTTCCTCTTTTATCTATTTTTTTTTTTTTTCTTTTTTTTTTTTTATCAACGATTAAGAGAAAATGATTAAGTGGATTTTACACGGTTTCAAGGTGGTGTCCATTTGGCGAGATAACAAAAAATGTCCCTCGGAGGTCAGTTTAAATGCCGTTTTAAGTTCCGCATATCAACGTCTGCTTTGTTTTTTCTTTTCTCTTTTTGTCTTTTTTTGTGTTTTTTTTTTTTTATAATGTGACATTGCAATTTACATCAAGACGTATCCAACGAACCATGATATTGTGACCTTCGCGTGATCTTTAACAAAAAGAAGAAATTATACTTTTATTAATCAAATTACATATATACACCCACACATATATGTGTATATATATATATATATATATATATGTCGTATATAATTCGGACGAGAATATAGCGAGGTCATAAAATGAATGAACTTTTTTTCTACGTTCCTGACCATGTTTTCAAGTCGTTACCTGCTCGTATTTCTGTCAATTCTGGCAACTGGAACCCGTTCAATTTAACACCTAACCAATCTTAGGACTTCACTATATATATATATATATATATATATGTACACACACATACACAGTGACCCGAGGCATACCGTATGTGTGTACATAGAGACAGGTAAATAAAATATATACATATATGAATGAGTTTATACGTATACAAGCTTTAATCCTTAGTAAGTTGGGTATCTGTGTGTTTAATCGACACTTTAAATTTCAATCCCCATTTTAAATTCAAATTGGAGAAATAGTAGAGAGCTTGGAAGGCCCTCTTTATTTATCGCTTCGCTATATCTCTTTTTTTTTCTTTTTTTTTTCTTTCTTTCTTCCTTTCTTTCTTTCTTTCTTTCTTTCTTTCTTTCTTTCTTCTTCTCCTTCTTTTAAGAGTTCTCGCGTTAATCGGAAATACTCAAACCCTTTAAAGGCATTTAATTCCGAAATACTTTTCGTTTTATTTACAGATGAAAAGAAAAAGTGAGAGAGAGAGAGAGAGAGAGAGAGAGAGAGAACGAATTTACGAAAAAAGTGGAATTGAGATTTTCAAGAGTATCGTTTTAAAGAAGTGTTAGCAGAAATTGTTTTTCTTTATTTTATTGTTTTTTTTTTTGAAGTTAAAAAGGATTCGTTGGTATTTGGTTGTGATTTCTTTTTATCTTCTTCCCTCTCTCTCTCTCTCTCTCTCTCTCTCTCTCTCTCTCTCTCTCTCTCTCTCTCTCTCTCTTTCTCCTTTTATTTCTCTCGTTTTTCTTCCTCTTCTTCTTCGATAGATTAAAAGAGACGTAAGGATAAAAAGGAAAGGAAGAAAAAAAGCAAACGTAGGAAAGAAAAAAAGATGAAAAATGAGAGAGAGAGAGAGAGAGAGAGAGAGAGAAATACAAAAGCTTAATCGGATGTTCACGAAAAGTAAACCTACGCGTTATCCGATTAAGTCAATCGAATGGAACGTCGGATAAAATATTGATTAACTTTTCCAAGAGAAATATGTATGTATATCGGACGTTACCAACATGGACCATGGAAAATTAGCAGCTGTACAATTTCGTAATAATCGTATATCGATTCCGGTCGTTGCGTTTTTTTCAGAATTATTAAATCAATGGTGGGGAGGTGGGGCAAAGAGGGAGAGAATTGCACGTTGCACTTATTACCATTGCGAAACGAGAAATAATGAAAATATTTGACAGGTTGATCGTATCGTTGGAATGGGGTGAGGGGATGGTTAGGGTTCGGGAACGTAGGGGCTGCTGTAAGGGAGGGTTTAAAAATATTCGATAAAAATTATTAGGACTCCGCGTGAGTTGTCATCCATCGATTGGATTAATTATGGTTAATTAAGTTTAATATCAATATTAGATTCTATGTGTCTTCGAAGTTACTAAGAGATATGTCCGAAACTATCACGTTTTTCTATCTTTTAAAGGATGAACGATAATGATAAGATCGACTCTTCGATTATTTTTTTACGCTATATCGATTCCACCTATAAACATTTAGGATCGATCGTTATAACTCGAATCAAATTTAATCAGCGATACTTCTATACAGCGAAGTATTATGGTTATTAGTATATATATTAATTGTCATTAGAAATTAGTTAGTAGTATATATGGTAATTATATCATTAGAATGATTGCATTTTTTATTTTTTCTTTTATTTATTATTTTTTTTTTTTAATGTAAGTATAAATAATCAAAAATGATTATTTAATACAAAAGGATATAAACGAAAGGATCGCATTTTCTCGGATAAATAATCAATTAAAAGAGAATGAAGAGGTTCGTCGATTATATCGTAATTATGTTTGTTAAAGCTTTGATTGAAATTAATAATAATGGAACATAATTTTTAATAAATAATTTATTTGTTTATATCATTCTATTAGTATTTCACTATTAATCGAACTATCATACTTATGTATACAGTACGAGTATACGTACATACGTTACAGATATTAAAACAATATTTGCCATTGATTTGTATTAATAAATATATAAATAGAAATTATAAATTTCAATAGAAATCGAACGATGAACAATGATGGTAAATATATTCAACGACAATTTTTCTTATCTTTACTTGCAATCAAATTTTATTTTTATATTAATTTTCATTAATAACGTTGAAAAACATAATGATAAACAAATTCTTTCTTTCTCTCTTTCTTTCCCTTTTTATTTCTTTTTTTTTTTTTTTCGTACTAATTCTCGTACGAACTCGTACGAATTGAACCGACAGAAGATAATAAACGCGGTTAATAGAAAATTTTGACCGAGGATGGCCGGTACATATACATAGGTACGTACATACATACATACATACATACATACATACATACATACATACATACATACATACATACATAAATACATACACAAATACATACATATCTACGTGAAATGAAAGAAAAACGTGTGCAAAGCGAGCGGAAACAATGAACGGCGGACCGATTTTGAAAAGGAAAGAGGGGTTGGAGGGAGGGAGAGGAGAAAACTAGGGGGTGAAATAACGTGCCCACGTCGTCGCGCCTTTTGTTCTTTTTTTCATTTTTCTCTTTTTTTTTTTATCCCCCTTTTTCCTTCCCTCCTTTTTTCTTTCTTTCTTTCTTCTATTTTTTTTTTTTTTTCCTTTCTGCTGCTCATTCGAGAGCATTTTTTTTCGACGATTTCATTGTCCAACAAAATCTGATTACGTGTGTCGAGAGTACACGTCATTTTCGCGATTACGTACAAATGTATTGCGTTTTTAATTGCTCCGCGCTATAAACGCGTACAATTCCTTTTTGGATTATGCGGTGGCGAGAGAGATAGAAATGGGCGATAGTGAGGGCTTTTGTCGTTGGAGTTCTATCGTTTGAAAAATATTTCTATGGAATATCCCGCGAAATAATCAGAATTCGAAATTCTCCATGTACGATCACCAAACAAGTAATGATCTTATTCTCGTCTCTCTTTTTTCATTCATTCATTCATTCATTCATTCATTCTCTCTCTCTCTCTCTCTTTCTCTCTCTCTCTCTCTCTCTCTCTCTCTCTGTCTCTCTCACTTCATTTTTCTGACTCCCTCTTTTCATTTCTCTCTCTTTCAACATTTTTTCTGACTCTCCCTCTTCATTTTTTTAACTCCCCTCTACATTTTTCTCTTTCTTCCACTTTATTTCTCTCTCTCTCTCTCTCTCTCTCTCTCTCTCTCTCTCTTTCTCTTTCTCTCTTTATTAATCCTTTTATTGAAAGCTATAAAAATAGTTTTCGTTGCTTTAATTAAGACAAGTCCCGACCATTTTTAAACTTAAAGAACAATTATATGGGTATTTCATCGTAATCGTCAATAATACTATTCATATTATATTTATATATTCATTAAAAATTGTATCTTTCGCGAATTGGCCATGATTCACGATTAATGTCATTGATATAATTTCAATTGATCGCCGTTATATTTAAATTACGAATGATTTACAATCATAGTAATTGTAATACGATATTATAAAAGCAAATGTAATATCGCGTAACGTCGTAAAATTTTATTGAAAATTTTATGATAAAGTCAATAGGAAACGTTTTCATAATAATTTAATGAAAATATGTTATAAAGTCAAAATGTAATATGACAAAGTCAATAAGTGTCTATATATATATATATATATATATATATATATATATATATATATATATATAGGCTACAACATTTTATAATATATTTTTTAATTAATCGTCAATCACGCAGAACAAGGATTCGAATTCTCAAGCTCATATATTTTTTTTCTTTTTCTTTTTTTATTAAATTTTCACGCAGATTTTGTCATCTTTACGGTATTGCAAATTTCTTTACTTACAAATATTTGTAAATATTATCATACGATAATATGATTCATTGTATCGGTATAATAATCGTTTTATGGTAAAACGATGTATCGGACGAAAATAATAGATGAAAGAAAACGAAACGGCAAGAGCTGTTTCTATCTTTCGTCTTTTAAACTCTGGCGATATGCTCGAAACCCTTTTCCAATTTTTTCTTCTCTGTCCTCTTATCGATAGCGATAGAATCGCATGAATTAACCGACGCATATTAATTCGCCGTAATCACTAATTACGTATCACAATATTTATTATTTTTTATTAACCCGTATATCGTCGTATACTACAATGCCATTACCTAATAAAAATTATATCGATAATATTATAATAATTAATCGATCATTCCGTCTATATTATAATCAACTCATTGTAATTAATATGATAATATAAATTATTATAATTTATTATTTCTAACAATTATATTATTATTATTATTATCATTATTATTATTATAATTTCCTTTTTATCGACATATATGTACACTTAACAATACGAACGATCGTACGATCCTCCCTGTTAATCTTTTCGATCATACACGATTTATCTATCGTCGTGCGACATTCTTCTTTATTACCGTTCCTTTTTCTTCTTTTTTTTTTTATTTTTTTCGAGGAGAGAAAAAAAAGAATATTTTAAATACGAAAATCCCTGGATCCTCGTAAGCACATTATTTCTTAGGTTATCGGGATCCAATCGATTTCGGGGTAATTTGGAATCTGGAAACTGGTTTTAAAAGACCCAAGAACTTCGAATTATTGATCTCCCTATTTCTTCCTCTCTCTCTATCTCTCTCTCTCTCTCTCTCTCTCTCTCTCTCTCTTGCTCTCGCTCTCTCGTTGAGTTCTGGAAACCAGAGGAAAAAGAGCAGGAACTTCAACTATCGAGTGCCTTGTAATGGGGTTAATGCGAGAGAAGCGGAAACTCTTCGAACACGTTCTGGAAGAGGATAGCGCTATAGAGTCCGCAAGAATTACTACTAGCTACTGCTACCGCGTTCATCGGAGCGTGCTGCTCGATTTTGTAAGAGCGTGCTTCGTTTTTCCAATGTATCTCCTTTTTTTGTGTGTCTGTATGTGTGTGTGTGTGTGTCTGCGTGGTCTCTTTTTCTTTTATTTTCTCTCCCATTTAATTTTTCATAATTTCTTTTCCCATCTTTTTTTTTTTTATGTTTTCTTTCTTCTCTCGAGCCACGCGCTCAAATTGAAAAGCTCTAATCGACTAAGAACTACTTCAGGAAAATGAACACGCTGATGATGTCATTGTGATCAATGAAATGCATAAGTCATTTGCGTCTCTCTCTCTCTCTCTCTCTCTCTCTCTCTAATACTCTCTCGCTGCGCCTGTAACTCTCTTTCTTTTTCGTATCGCTATGTATCTCCGTCTCTGTCACTCCTTTCGTATCAATCATCTCTTCTTCGTTGCTCCTTTCTCTTTTATCTCTCCGTGTAATTTTCTATCTCTTTCTATCTCTTTCCAATCTCTTTCTTTTCCTATCTCTATCTATCCCTTTCTTCGTTTTTTTTTTTTTTTTTATTTTTTTATTTTTGGCAAAATGCAGGTCGCCGAAAGAGAGAGTATATTTTAAAGTGCACGTCCAGAGTGAAAACTTCTTTTAACGAACGAACGCAACGACGGATCCATCCTTTTTGAGGGTGGAGGCGCGGAAAAGGAGAATTTTACTTAGTGAAAAACGATCTACTTAAGTGGATGCATTTTTCTTTGTCTTTTTTTGTTTCACTTATTTTTCTTCCTTTTCCCTTCTCCTATTGGAAATGTGTAATCGTTTACCTGTCCTTCCCAATAAGACAGACAGATACTACTAGAAAACGGGACAAATAGAGAAAGAGAGAAAAAGAGTGAGAGAGAGTGAGAGAGTGAGAGAGAGAGAGAGAGAGAGAGAGAGAGAGAGGATGAAAAGAGAGAAAATGAAAGGAATAGAAAATCTCTCGATGTACTCGATTTCTTGGTCGTGTTCAACTGTGGCTGACCGGGAATGCCAATATCTCTGGTATCGTCTTTGTACACGCGAGAAGGGACAACATTAAACGCATTCCTTGCTAAAAGTCAAGAGAAGTGAGAGGGAAGGAAATTCTGAAGGATAAAAGAACACGTACTTTGCGTTTTCGTAGGTCAACCACGAATCAGAGATGTGTTCCATTCGAATTCAATGAGGAACTAGTAAGTTGTAAGTAATAGGATCGTGTTACTACGTTTTCGTATTTTCTCTTTATTCTTCTCCTTCGTTCGTTCGTTCGTTCGTTCTTTCTTTTTTATTTCTTTTTTTTTCTTTCTTTTTTTTTTATGGTCGACACCAATTACATGGCTTCTAGCCAAGGCCGGCAACTAGAGTAACGTTCTCGTCTCGTGGTATGTATAACACGAAAGTGCTGCCTGCTGTTGGGATTTTCCTGGTTAGAAGCAGCCGACTTCTCGTTGGGGGGATTTTCATTTTGACGTCTGACTCTTCTTCTCTCGTATTTCATGTAAGTTATGTAATGTACTTATTTCGGATACCCTAAAACGAGGTTATATTAATTCGTACGCAAGCCTAGATATAAGTAGTTAGGTATTAATAAATGTTTTACACCGTTTGGAATATATTGATAGGAAGATAAGATCGTTCTACTTGATATTTGTTTGTTTCTTTGTTTTTATTCTTTATTCATTCATTTATTCATTTCTCGTATCATACATGTAAATAAAATCTATGGATTATTTCAGATCAAACATCATTTATATATTACTTGCACTTATGAACATTTATTGTACCGATTATTTTATCAATTCCATAGGAAATTGTTTATACTTGAAGTCCAATTCTCTCTCTCTTTTTTTTTCTGTATTTTTTTTTTTTTTTTTTTTTTTAACGCACGATGAATCTTACTTGAATCGTAAAATCCATCTAATCGTGTTTGTCAATGTGAAAATAATTGCAATAATGTCGTTTCACGTTTGCTTCTTCAACACTTTGGAGTCAGATGGGTTAAAAAAAAAAAAAAAAAGAAAAAAATACCGTTCCACCTTTCGCTTAGCTTTTTATGCATGGTGGGATATATTTTAACCCACACCTCGAAAATTTTGAAGTTACTCTCGCGGTCATACATCTTAACATTTTATTTTATCTGAGATAATTGAAACGAAAGTTTTTCTTTTTTTTTTTTTTTGTCATTTCTTTTCTTTTTTCTAACGTATATTAAAAAGAGAAAAAAAAATTCCGCGCGACTGGAATCTTCATATTCTTTAAAATCGCGCCCCACAAAGAGTTAATGAAATATCTATTTATTTTGATTAAAAAATTTTTTTCTTCCTTTTTTTTTGGTATTGTCAATGAAAAAAAAATGAATAAATAAATAAAAACGAAAAGAGAGATTAAATGACATTTTAACAAGGAATCGGATGTTGGCCCAGTGGATTTCAGTTCTCGGTATTATAAATCTTATTCGTATGCTTTCACAACGTGATCAATTTCAATCGGATACGCTTGGAGAAGCTTGGCATAATGATAATAATTACGTGGATGATCTTGGCTCGGATTTAGAACGGACCATTCATTATCACGTTGGAGGACAGGTATCGTTATTATTCAAGCCCTTTCGTGAATACAATGACAGTGTTTCAATTACGGAAACGAATAGTTGCCTTGATGATATATCTTTTTTTTTCTGCTTTCCTTTCTATTTATTTATTTATTTTTATTTTTTTTTTACTCGTACATGCACGAGAAACGTGTGACGTTGATTGTGATATCATTGGGACGATTGACGAAATGACAATAATCATTTCCAATCAAATTTATTGAAGATTCATTTATTGCGAAAAATTTATACGATGATCATCGTGTTCGTCGCTCATGACGGTGGGATGTAATTTTAAATATTAAAAAAGAGAGAGAGGGAGAGAGAAGAAAGAACAAAAAAAAACGTTTATAGTTCATCGATCCCCGTTCGCATTGCATTTCAATTTCAGAAAAAAATTATTTCGACGAGAGAAAAAGAAAAAAGAAAAGGAGGAACGATTAAAAGGAAAAATACACACACACACACACACACATATATGTATTTCTTTATCGTACCAAAGGTATTAAGAATTTTTTTTTTGTAATAAAAATGAAAATACGTTTAGAATTATAACGTTATATTATTATTTCGTTTCGTCGTGGAGAGAAAATCGAATTAATTTTTCACCCGTTATACGTTACGCCGTCGTCGTCGTTGTCTCTCTATTTCTCTCTCTCTCTCTCTCTCTCTCTCTTTCACCTGTGGCGTCGAAAAAAAATAAATAAAATAAAAAAAAATAGTAAAAGAGAGAGAGAGAGAGAGAGAGAGAAGAGAGCAAACGTGTTCGTCATGACGAAAAGTTTCAGGTAGAGCAAGGGTGTGCCGATTGGTGGGCAACTGGACCGCATGCTGCACGATCTACTTGCTTGTTTCAGTAAGATGGTGGAATACGATCCCCTATTATTCTGACACCACCGTGCTAAACGTGAGCCAAACGAAGCTATTTATTTTCTATTTATTTATGGATAATAATGATAGACCTATGGCTAAGTTAACTTTAAGGGATTGCTTCGAAGTTTTAAAAGTATCGATTTTTCTTTTCTCTCCTTTTTCTTTTCCTTTTTAATTTTTCTTTTTTCTTTCTTCTTTCTTCTTTTCGTCTTGAAACTTTTGACCTCATTGACGCGCGAGGAACAAGCGATTGAAAATTGTTTGTCAAATTTTTAAAATTATTAAAACTTATCGAAGCCAAATTTCATTGCGATGATTGGTGCATTTTTGGCCATTGTTTATTTATTTATTTATTTATTTATTTATTTTTTTTTTTGTTTAATTTCTTTGTTCGTGTATCCTCTCATTTGTTCAAAATATGTTCGATCTTTCTCGTTTCGGTATTTTTCTATTTAAATCTTTCTACTTAATAACGGTGCGGAAGTTGTCGATATTTAAAGAAAATAAATAAATAAATAAATAAAAAAGAAAAAACAAATTGTACAAATTTGCGTACCTTCAAAATATAAGTAATGGTATGCGATGAGACGGTGAAAAAACTTCGTATGTTTTGTTATTCGAGAAAAAAAAAAGAAAAAAAAGAAGAAACGAAGAAGAAAAGAAAAGAGAAGAAAAGAAAAGAGAAGAGAAGTTTGGAAAAATAAGCATTTTTCTACGATCCTAGAACGAAACATACCCTTCAAGTATTAAGAAAACGGATTGATTGATGGCGAGTACCGTGTGTTGCGCTCAACATAGAAGAAATCAGATATCCGCTCTCGTAATGTAGGGTATAAACTGGCCACATGGAAAGACCCGAAGGACTCGAATTCTCATTCATTAGTGTCAAACGTTTACAGGTACTAGTTAACGTCTGGCGTTCATGTCGAGCACAACTCAATTTGTGTCGACGTGTTGAGAAAGACAGACCGAGAGAGAGAGAGAGAAACATGGACACATACATATACACGTAGAATATATACATACATACGTATGTCCATGCGTATATATTTAAGTATATTATATTACACAGGACATACACACACACACACATCGACACACGAATTAAATTCAAATGGACTTTAATAAATTTACGTAGACATGTTTTATATATATATATGTATGTATGTATGTATGTATGTATGTATGTATGTATGTATGTATGTATGTATGTATGTATGTATGTATGTATGTATGTATGTATGTATGTATGTATGTATGTATGTATGTATGTA